>LNAC01000369.1:217417-412108 GCA_002007465.1 Ailurus styani | reverse complement strand
CTCTCTCTCTGCCTGCCTCTCTGCCTCCTTGTGATCTCTCTCCCTCTGTGAAATAAATAAATAAAATCTTAAAAAAAAAAAAAAGAAGTCCCAACAAAACCCTGCTCTTTCTAGTAAAGGATCAGGAAAAGGACAGTCTAGCAAGACAAAAACTGTTAGACAGTAACTACTTCACTCCAGCCAAACACCACAGAAACAACACTGTGACTCTACCCCACCCACACCAGCAAACGCCAGTCAGGAGCCTAGACTTCCAACCTCACAAGGCTGTACCAAGGCAGCTCACCTTTCCCGATGGGGTGATGCCAGTGGAGGCCAAGTAGGGAGTCAGGACTTTGACCCCCACTGGCCAGTATTGAGGCCCGCTCTTCCTGCAATGTCAGTGGAGACCACCTAGGGAGCAGGAACTCCCACTGCCATGCAGCAGTAACAGGAAGCACCCCCTTCTTCCAGGGTGGACAACTAAAGTCCTAATATGTCAATAAACACATTAAAAGCAAACGATCTAAAGAAAAATTAAAAATATAAATGCAAGCAGTCTAAATACACAAATTAAAAGACAGAGATAGAGTGTATTAAAAACCATAATCCAACATATGCTGTCTCTAAGAAACTCATTTCAAATATAAAAATAAAGGCAAGTATTGAAAAAGATATGCCGTGAAAACATTAAAAGAAAGCAGGAGTGGCTATATTAATATCAGATAAAGTCGATTTCAAAGCAAAGAAAATTACCAGAGACAGAGAAGGATATTGTAGAATGATAAAAGGGTCAACCAATCAAGAAGACATAGCAATCCTAAATATGTATGCACCAAACAACAGATCTGTAAAATATACGAAACAGCAATTGACAGGACTGAGAGGAGAAACAGACAAATTCACAATTACAGTTGGAGACTTCACTATGCCTTTCAGCACAGATCGGATAACCAGACAGAGAATCAGTATGGATATAGAAGAATCCTAACAACATTATCAAGCAACAGCATTGAAGCAACATTTATAAGACACTCTACCCAACAGCAGCAGTATCCAAGGGACATATGCAAAGATAGATCATATCTTGGATCATAAAACAAATCTTAACAAACTTAAAATAGCTGAGATCATACAGAGTGTGTTTTTTTGATCACATGGGAATCAAAATAGAAATCAATAAGAAAGGTAGCAGGAAAATACTCTAAATACGTGGAAACTAAATACACATTTTTAAGCAATCCATGGGTCAGAGATGAAGTTTCAAGAGAAATTTTAAGAAATACATTGAACTGAATGAAAATGAAAATACAGCATGTAAAAATTTGTGGGACACAGCTAAAGCCGTATGGAGAGGGAAGTTTACAATACTAAATGCATGCATTAAATAAAAGTCTCAAATACATTATTAAGTTCCCACCTCAAGAATGTACAAAAAGAAAAGCAAAAGAAACCCAAAGAAAGAAAAAAGAATAAATTAATACAGATTGGAGTAGAAATTGAGGACATTGAAAATAAATAGTGAAAAATCAATGAAACGAAAAAATCAATGAATCAATGAAAGAACTCTTCTTTGAAGAGATCAATAAAATTGACCAACTTTTTATAAAAATTGACCAAAAGATAGAAAAAACCAATTACCAATATCAGGAAGGAAATCTAAAGGATCATAAGGGAATACTATGAACAACTGTACACACATAAATTTGACAACTTAGACAAAATTAACCAATTCCTCAAAAACCACAAACTACCACAATTTACCCAACATGAAGTTGATAATTTGAATAGTATGCTTATTAAGGAAATGAACTGTAATTTAAAAACCCCCTAAGACAAAATCTCTAGGCCTAGATGGTTTCACCGGAGAATTTTGCCATAGGCGGAAAGAATAGTTAACAATCAATGCTACGCAATCTTTCAGAAAATAGAAGGAAAAACTTCCCAATTCATTTTTAAAGCTAGTATGACTTCAATATCAAAACCAAGGATAGTGAAAAAAAAGGCAAATTATAGACCAATATCCCTCATGAATATAGACACAAAAATCCTTAACAAAACATTAGCAAACAGAATTTAGCAACATATAAAATAATTATATACCATGACCAAATGAGATTTATTGTAGGGCACAGGGCTGATTCAATATTTTAAACTAAATCAATGTAATCCACTATATTAACAGCTTAATGAAGGAAAATCACATGATCACATCCTTCAATGTAGAAATGTATTCCATGCCATTGATGATTTAAAAACAAACAAACAAACAAAAAACAAAAAAAAACACCTCTCAGAAAAATAGGAATAGAAGAGAACTACATCAGTATGATAAAGAGTACGTACCAAAAAATCTAAGCTGACATTATACTTAATGGTGAAGAGTTGAATGCTTCTCCCTGTGTTCAGGAGCTACATAAAGATGTCCACAATCACCACTCTTATTCAGCATAGTGTTGGAAGTTCTAGCTAGTGCAGTAAGGCAAGATAAAGAAACAGAAGTCATACAAATGGAAAGAAAATCTGGTACTATTTGCAGATGACATGATAGTCTACTTAGAACATCCCAAGGAATCTACAAAAACAACTTCCTAGAACTAAAAAGCAAGTTCGGAAATGTTGCAAGATACAAGATAAGCATTCAGGAATCAACTGTATTTCGATCTACAATCAATGAATCTGTGGAAATTTAAATTCTAATACCATTTATAATTGCTTAAAAACAAAAAAAAATACTCATCTATAAACCAAAGAAANAGGCAGAGAGAGAGGAGATAGGAGGAAGCAGGCTCCCTGCTGAGCAGAGAGCCCGATGCGGGCCTCGATCCCAGGACCCTGAGATCACGACCTGAGCCGAAGGCAGCGGCTTTAACCCACTGAGCCACCCAGGCGCCCGAATCTGTAGAAATTTAAATTCTAATACCATTTATAATTGCTTAAAAACAAAAAAAAATACTCATCTATAAACCAAAGAAAACATGTTTAGGACTTGTATGGTAAAGACTACAAAATGCTGATGAAAAAAATAAAAAACAGATGGACAGTTTTATGGTATTTATAGATTGGAAGAGTTAGCATATTAAAAATATCAGTTCTCCCCAGATTAACATACAGGTTTTGCCCAATTTCTACCAAAACTGAAGCAAGATTCTTTTGTAGAGATAGACAAGATTGTTAAAAAATTTATATGAAAAATAAAAATATGAAAAATTTTATAAAATGAAAAACTTTTAAAAATAAAAGAGTTAAAATAATCTTGAAAAAGAAGAAGAATGTGGGAGAAACCAATTTACCTGATTTCAAGACTGGTTAGATAGCTCCTTGAATTAAGACTATGTGGTACCGCTAAAGAGATAAACACATAGATTGATGGAACAGACAGAGAACCAGGAACACATTCACACAAATAGATTCAAGTGACTTTTGACAGATGTACGAAAGCAATTCAATGGAAGAAAGATGGATGTTTCAACAAACGGAGCAATTGGACATCCACAAGCAAAAAAATAAGCCTCACTGTTAACCTCGGTCCTTACACAAAAATTAATTCAAAATGGACAACAGACTTAAATGTGAAACATAAAATTATGGTTAAAAAAAACAGGAGGGTGCCTGGGTGGCTCAGTGGGTTAAAGCTTCTGCCTTCGGCTCAGGTCATGATCTCAGGGTCCTGGAATCGAGGCCTGCATGAGGCTCCCTGCTCGGCAGGGAGCCTGCTTCCTCCTCTCTCTCTGCCTGCCTCTCTGCCTACTTGTGATCTCTCGCTCTCTGTCAAATAAATAAATAGAATCTTTAAAAAAAAAAAAAGGAAAAAATCTTTAAGCACTTGGGCCAAAGAGTTATAGACTTGACCCCAAAAGTATAATCCATGAAGGGAAAATTGATACATTGGATTTTATCAAAACTAAGAAGTTCTGCTTCGTGAAAGACTATTAAAAGATGAAAGACAAGCAACAGATGGGGAACATATTTGTGAACCACGTATCTGACAAAGGCATAGGATCTCGAATATATAAAGTACCCTCAAAACTCAAGACTTAAAAAATCAACAAATCAATCAGAACATGGGCAAAAGACATAAAGACACATTTCTCTGAAGAAGATACATAGGTCGCCAATAGATATACAGAAAGATGTTCACTATCGTAAGCCATGAAAATGTCATTAAAACCACAATGAAGGAGCACCTGGGTGGCTCTGCCTGCCTCTCCCCCTACATGTGCTCTCTCTCTTTCTCTCTCTCTGACAAGTAGATACATAAAATCTTAAAAAACAAACAAACAAACAAACAACAAAAAAACCCCACAATGAAATGTCTGTATGTACCTAACAGAATGGTTAAAGAAAAAAATAGTGACACCACCAAATTCTGGCTAGGATGAAGAAAAGTTGAATAACTCATACATTTGCTAGGGGGAATGTACCCTGGTGCGGACACCCTGGAAAACAATTAATAGTTTCTTAAAAAACTATGTAACTACCTTGTGATCTATTAATTGTACCCCTGCGCATTTATCCCAGCAAAATGAAGACATGTAAAAACTTGTCCATGAGTGTTTGTAGCAGCTTTATTTGCAAAAGTCCTAAACTGGAAACACCGGATGTTCTTCAATGGGTGACAGCTGAAACTGCAGTCCATCCTACCACAAAGTATTACTGAGCAATAAAAAGAAATAAACTACCGACGGCACACAGCAAAGTGAATGACTCTTCAGAGAATTATGCTGCGTGACAAAAGGCAATCCCAAAAAGCTACACAGTGTATGATTCCATTTATGTAACTTTCTTGAAATGACAAAACTATAAAAGTCAATTATAGAATAGTGGTTGTCAGGAGTTGAACATGGAGGGGGAGCCGGGGAAGGTGAGTGGGAAGTGAGTGTGGCTATTTAGAGCAACATGAGGAATCTTTGTGGGCACTGAAATGTTTACCCTGACTTTCTTTAAGACAATAATATCCTGGTTGTGAAAACGTTCAATAGATTTACAAGATGTCACCATTTGAGGGAAACTGGGTAAAGCGTATGCAGGACCTCTGTATTATCACAAATACATGTGAATTGACATTTATTTCTCAGAATAAAAGGCTTAACTCTAAAAATTATTTCTTCCTACTGCTTGTAAAATAAAACACAAATTTCTTATTATGGCCTACGGTGGTTCTTTTGATGCTGTCCTCTGCTTAATCCTCCAACCCTTTGTCACATTGCTTTCGTTTTTTCCCTAACTTTAGCCGTATGACTGCTTTACTCCCCTTTAGCTACCTCAAGCTCTTCTCTATGAACTTGCTATTTCCTCTGCCTGGGAATGCTCTCCTCCCAGCTCTTTGCATGGCTCCTCATTCTGATTCTACAGGTCTCAGCTCAAACTCCACCTGCTTAGAAGGGCTGTCCCTCCCCTGCAGTGCACACACACCCAGACCCACAGTGAGGGAGAGCAGTTAGGCCCTGCAGCTGGGCTGAATCACAGCACCTCCACCTAATAGCTCTAAGACCTGGGCACCATGCTTAACGTCTGTTTCCCCATCTCTAAAAGAGGCACACCCAATTAGTTCTCCCCACAGAAAGTTGTTATAAGGATTAAATGGGTTAACATAGGCAAATGATTTAAATTAGTATCTGGGATGCAACAAAGCCCACATAGGTGTTATTTGTTATCTAAAAACCCTCCTAAAATCTCACTGGTTTTCAAAGTGCAATCCCTGGACCAGCAGCATCCCCAGTAACTTGTGAGAAATGCACATTTTCAGGCCCCACCCCAAATCACTGAAACTGGGGGTGGGGCACTGACATCTGCGTTTTAACAAGCCCTCCAGGTGATTCAAGCTTGCTGCTGGCTTATCTCCTATCCCTATTTACTTCCTTAATATCACTATCGGAGATAGCCATTGTCAGTTGATTTACATGACTAATCCCCATCTCTCCTACCAGAACGGCATTCCCCGAGGGAACCTTGGTACAAATCCCTTAGCATGCTGTACTAGGCCTTTCAATACCAACCCGGATGTCCTGATCTCTGTACGTTGTTCCAAAACCTGTACAAATCTACATAGCAAACCTACTATCATCCTGAGCTTTTCAAAGCCTCTTTTTTTGGTCATACTCTCTTCTCAGATACCCAGGTAGAAACAGGTATACCTTCCTTTAAGTCCACCAGTATCAGTCAGATTTTGCTGCAGTAACAACTCCAAATCAGAATGACAAACATTCATCTCTTTCTCATTTACAGGAGTGCAGAGAGATGAGCTGTAGGTCTGCACCAGGCAGTATGTTAACTGTAGTTTTGTAACAGATGACTCCTCTTATGGGCCTAGACTGAAGGAGCAGCTGTTGCCTAGGGCATGCTTTTCTTGTTACAGAGATCAGAAGTGCAAGTTGGAGGTCAGGCTGAAACATGTGGTTGCATTTAAATCTTCCGCTCACTTATGACATACATCATTCTCGCTTACATTTTAGGACATCCATGCAGCAAATGGAATCACATTCCATCGTGTTTCTGTACCCCCGTGACTGTGGAATCTGATGATAGATTCAGCTTTTGGGACAAAAATGCCAGAACAAAACTAAAAACTTTACGAAGAGTTAAATCAATCAATACCAGTGTGCAACTTCAATCATTATGGGAAAACATTTGCAAATGCTTCTAGCTAAGCCTGGTCAAAAGGACATGAATTCTGTAATCCCCAAAAGAAAAATTACATATTCCTGTGTATGCAGCAGAAGAGCTAAAACCCAGCAATAAGAAGGAGTGACTGGAGACTTCTAGGTTGTCTGGAGTTGTTTTCTCTCCACTCAGCCTCACCTCTGTACAAATTTGAGGCCCAGCATTTTCTGGGCTGTCAGCCATGGATGTGGATCAACCCCTGGAGAAGACAATGTCATTGTTTAGGAGTCAAGAGCCACGCTGGCCACAGTGATTGGCTGCCTCCATTTCACCGCCTTTTGCAGATTTCTTTTGTTAACTCTATGGTTACTGAGAGAAGTTAGACTCATGTGGGAGACCACCTGCTATCTTGCAGTGCTTCATTCAGGAATGTATTTAGTAGAGAACATTGGGAAACATTCTATGAACCCTGTACTATGATATGTAATAAAATATATCAAAATTAAAAAAAAAAAACTTGGCTAAAGCAAGTTGCATGGCCAAGCCCAACATCAATGATGTAGAGAGTTTACTCCTTTTAGAGAAGGACAGACAGATTGACCACCAGGGAAAAATCATGCAACTTATCCCACTACCCAGCACTTGGTATATATTTTCATTATAGCCTCCCCGCCTCCAATCCTTTCTTTGTTTAGCTATCTTTCTCCTGTAGACTTTAAGCTTCTGAGGGTAGGGTCTGATTTGTTCTTTTATACCTTGCCAGGACCTAGTACAATTGCTGAACGGGTAAATAAATGATTGACCCAACAATTCAAGATGGGAAATGCAGGATGAAAATTAGGTTTGTTGAAGATAATGAGTTCAGTACCAACCTCAGAGGCTAAATATGTTCTGAGCACTGTCCTGGTAATGGAACTGTCATTTTTAATACAGTTACTAAGAGCTAATGTGTTCTGAGTTCTATACTATCAACTAAGAATCACTCTTTAGGAAAAGGGCTAATGAACTTTAAACAGCCTGTACGTTTTTAAAAATAGGCTTTACTTTTTACAGAAATTTTAGGTTCATAGCAACATACTTGGCCTCCTCCATTAGCAACATCTCACACCAAAGTGCTAGACTGGTTATAACTGATGAACCTACACTGATATCCCAAAGTCCAGGGTTTTCCATAGGGCACTTGGCATTGAACATTCCATGGTTTGGATAAATGTATAATGACATGCAATGACCATAGACTATGTGTCATATAGACTAGTTTTCCTACACTAAAAACCCTCTGTGCTCTGCCTAATCATACCTCTCTCCTCCCTAACACCAGGAAACAATTAATCTTCTTACTGTTTCCATAGTTTTATATTTTCCATAAGACAGACAGTTGGAACCATACAGTATATTGCCTTTTCAGGTTGGCTTCTTTCATTGAGCAATATGCCTTGAAGTTTCCTCCACATCTTTTCATGGTTTGATAGTTCACTTCCTGTTAGCACTGAATAGTATTCCATTGTCTCGATATATCACAGGTTATTTATCCATTCACCTGCCAAGGGCATCTTGGTTGCTTTCAGGTTTTGGCAATCATGAATAAGCTGCTATAAATATCCATGGTTCTTCTGTGGACATAAATTTATAGCTCCTTTGGGTAAATACCAGTGAATGTGATTGCTGGATCATACGGTAAGAGTACTGCAAGAGTTTGTAAGAAATTGCCAAACTATCCTCCAAAGTAGTGGTACCGTTCTGTATTCCCAGCAGCCATCAGTGAGCATTCCTGTTGCTCCACGTCCTTGTCAGCATTTGGTATTGTCAGTATTCTAGATTTTGGCTGTTCCGATAGGGGTGTTGTGGTATCTCACTATCTTCTTATTTTGCATTTTCTGATGACATATGATGTGGAACATCTTTTCATATGCTTATTTGCCATCTTTAGGTCTTCTTTGATGAGGTATCTATTTGCAGTCTTTGGCTCATTTTTAAATCATGTTAATTTATTTTCCTATTATTGAGCGGCCTGTAATTTTTTAACTGATTACCTTGGTCTTAAATTTTCTCAGATCTTAAATACTGACAGTTTTAAAGTTGGTTTTCTTACTTCTAGAAGCAGGCATTAAAGAAGACTAATTAAATAGTTGTAAAATCTGGATAGCCACACAACTTGAAAATGACAGTAAGAGAGAATGGGAGATAGAGGAGGCCAGAGCTCTTTAGACTCCAGGAAGTCCCTAAACCTCTGAAATTGCAAAATTTTGAGTGTGTACACATGTTCACTTGTCTGTTCTCGTAGACCATGGTTTTGCTTCAGAGTCTTAGAGGGAATTTTAAATCACAAAAGGTTAAATAAACTCATTGTTGCCAAAAGAAGATAGAAGAAATGTCATTTTTATTTATTCCCTGATGATGGTATTAACAATAATTTATTAAATATTTACTTTATGAGTTGGCACTGTTCTAAGTACTTTTACAGACATTCTCATTTAATTTTGAAAACAACTCTGTTATTATTATCTTTAATTTTCCGATGAGGAGACTCGGATTTAGAGAAGTATTATTAGTTATTCCAGGTCATGTGCTTAGTCAGTGGCAGAGAGATGCCCAAAAAGTTACCCTCTCAACCATTATACTGTATTTCTTCAGTCCTCAACTTAATTTTACTTTGCCCCTCTTGGTCTCTCTTAATAATTTTGGTTAAAAAAATCACTTTTAAATTTAGCTCCCTGGCAGTCACAAACTGACCAGCTCTCAGATTTCTGGCAGAACAACACAGTTTGCATGTCATAAATATAACTGGAGACATAACTAGACACTTAAATACATTTTCATCATTGTGCAATCTTACTAATGGATTGGCCTCAGAGTCCAAGTGGAAGAGTTCTGGTGCCTCACCTAATTGGCAGGCACTTTCCAAGTCCTGTTTGACTATTGAATTCTGCTCATTAGGTTAATGAAAAGCAAATTTGCAGTACCCCTGGTGATGTAAAGCGTTCTAGCAGCGATAAATTCATATGGAATTTATTTATCGGTTCTTATTTAAGTTGTTGCTAACCTCCAGAAACAGTCCTGCATATTATGGGAATTCATTTGCTGAGGGTAACACTGAAAATCTGTCCCATTTCTAGAGATCCTCTTTCAGAGGGATATTTAAATGAGGACTTTAAATTGATTGTACCAAATGTGATGAGTGATAGGCCATATTGTGTGTGCACTGGAATGGGTGTTGGGTTTATGGTCTGCCTGAACTTAGCAATAAATCAGTGGTAGTCGCTTCAGTCAGAGAGTTCAGCTTCTCCACTCACCATTCATCTCTGAATGGTTACTCTGCATATTTTGCATTTACATTTGCAAAGTGCTTTTGTCCTCCAAATGTCACTGTAGATGCAGGCACATTTTACCATTGCTAGTTCAAAGGGGGAGAGACTGGCATGGCTCTGAGGGGGGGAGTGGCTGACCAGGGTGCCAGGGTACCTCTGAAGCAGTCACTGTGGTCATTCTGCTGACTTTACTGCTTTCATATATCTCTTTTATGGGTTCCCTCCCCCTTTCACTTTGCTGTTTTTTTGCCTTTCTGCATCCCAGTCATATCCCACAAATATGCCTTAAATTACAGGAAGTAACACATAGCAGAGTGGTTAAGAGAAAAGGCTCAGGAGTCAAATAGACCCACTCCAGCTGAAATGACCTTGGGCAATGAACTCAGCTATAAAATAGGGTTAATAGACATCTTTTATAGAACTGGTACCAGGATTTAATTTAGTTAGATCATATATGTATAATGCCTGCTACAATTTTTGTTCCATCATCAGAAACAAAATGAGGCAGAACAATTAAAGGTTTACCTCTATGGTACAGACAATAGGCTGTGGGATTTTTATTAAAGGAGAAATGACGTAGGCTGGGAGCACCCTGGGATGTCTTCAGGGGAATTCTTAATCTGATTGCAAAGGAGGACAGGATCTGGATAAGCAAACAGGAAGAGAAGGGAACTGTGTAACTGTGGTGATTCTGGACACTTCTTCCATAAAAGTAGCATCTAATTCCCCTTCCCTCACATGTGAGCTGATCTTGGTGCTTCACTTCTAATGAGCAGAATGTGGTAGAAGGGAGACTGGGTGACATACGCTACTAAATTAGAAAATGTGAGACAGTGTGTCATTTCCTCTATTACCTGTCAGTCTGTCTATCCTCAGTCTGTCTATCCCCTTTAAGGACCCTGAGCTACCTTATAAGAAGTCAGGCTACCTTGAAGCTACCATGGAACCACGTGGGGAGATCACACGGATTAGAGATACATGTGCACAGAGCTCCAGCTGCTAGAGTCTTCCCAGCTCTGGCACCAGTTATATGAGTGAGCGTTCGGATAATTCCGGTCCCAGCCACCAGCCAAGAGTAACTGTGAGAAGTCCTGAGTGAAATCTGCCTAGCTGAGCCTAGTCAACTGCTAGAGCCCTAAGAGAGAATAATAAAATGTTATTTTAAGCCACTAAATTCAACATGTTACTCACCCATAGTAACTGGAACAATAACCAAAGGCATTTGAGCACTCATAAACCAAAGCAAATTTATAAATTAAATAACAAGACTCCTAAACCAGTAATACGTGGTTTCAATAAGTTAAAATTTCTTTTTTTTTTTTTTTTTGGACAGATGGTGCTTTGCAGTAGCCAAACTGATGCCTACATCACTGAAAGGTAGATGTCACAGTGTAAACTTTTGGCAGATTGATACGTGTGTGCCATGTGACGACTCAGCCCTCCCGCCACACCGCTCACTCCCAACTACCAGGAAACCTTTGCTTCTGTTGTGCACAGAGACATCTGGCCTTTACATAGTGCTAGCTTATGATCATTATTTTCTGGTCCTGTCTCTTTTCTTTGCATATCAGCCCATCACAATGGAAGATGTTCTCCTTGATGCCAATGTGATCCTAAGTATATCCAAGAATCCAGGCAGTGAAGGTTAATGTCAGCACTCAGTGATCAGGGGTTCCCCAAAGAAAGCAGACTTTTTAAAATATACATTTTTTTTAGATTAACATGAATATGAAAATACAAAATTTAAGAACTCTTGCAGGAAATTATCGACCACACAGAAAGTAATAGAATTTGGCTGGACTGGAAGGGAGAGAGATATACTAAAGGTAGTTCTCAGCAAAAAGGTTAGCTAAAGTAGAGTGGAGTTACAGATGGCCCAGAACGCCAGCATCTAGAGTCTGAGCTAATAACCTGTAGTCACTATTGGTTATTGAATAGGGATGTGACAGCCTGAAAGTTCTATTTCAAGATTCCTCTCACAGTTATATGTGTATGATGAATGAATCAAAGTTGAGGCTAGAATCAGGAAGACTGGCTACTATACAAATCCCTGTGCTTAAAAAAATAATCAGTGTTCACCACCTATGGTAGTCTACTGAGCCCTTTGAAAACTCGAGTATAAGTTGTAAGTTGGATTTCATCTCTCAGCACTCAGGGATTTATGGTGTTCCTCCTCCTACTCCTGCTTCTCATTGATAAATGATACAACCTTGGCCAAACCATTCATGTCCCAGCATCCCTGAGCCTTCATCTATCAAACAAAGGATAATGATATATATATATTCTACCCGTTATAAATATTAAAAATTATATATATATAAAACCTTTAAGAAGCTTCAAGTCTTCACAGAATAGAATGAGTTTATACTCTTTAGAGTGTATTTTACTGTTAGATTATACTTATAAGAGAGCATTTAAACAGTTGCAAAAAAGGGATATTTCTTTTTGAATGCACAACTGTATCAGAACAGTATCAATAGAAATTTTGAAAAGAAATAAAAGCTGTCAGGATTCCACAGCTACCAAATAGCAACTTTTTATTTCCATAGTTCTTGCTATTTTATAATGCATAGTATAGATGTATTGTTGTATTTTGTTTTTTTTACATAAACATCAACATTTTTACATTGTTCTATACTGTTTATAATTTTGTAATAGTCCCTCAAATTGATATACTGCAATTTACTTAAATAAACCCTGTATTGTCTGAAGCACATCTATACGTGTAACATCTTCTTTCCTTCCTCCATTCCTCCCTTCCTCCCTCCCTCCTTCCCTCCTTCTAGTGTGGAAAAGGAAAAGGAGGAAGATTATAAAGCACTAGGAATGGAATTATTGAGGCAAAGAGAATGAATATTTTTATTTTTTTTTAAATAATTTATTGAGCTTTCTCTTGAAAAATTGGGAGATATGGGTTTTAGAAAAAGCAAACTTTGGAGTCTGATTGAAAATACTGCACGGGCAAAATCCAATCAGTAGGTCCCTTCATTGAAATTCTTCATTTCTGACACTTGGTTTTCTTTTGTGGCAGGGAAGAAATCGAGGGGCGGGAGGGCTTTCCAAGTCCACTCTGAAGAGTGTTTTGAGGAGTATTATTTGGAAATCAGGGTTTGTTGACTATCAAGCAAACAGGTCATTGAACCAGCCCCATCATAGGTCCAATTTATTTTTTTTTTTAAAGATTTTATTTATTTATTTGACACAGAGAGAGAGATTACAAGTAGGCAGAGAGGCAGGCAGAGAGAGAGGAGAGAGGAGAAAGCAGGCTTCCCGCTGAGCAGAGAGCCCGATGTGGGCCTCGATCCCAGGACCCTGGGATCATGACCTGAGCCGAAGGCAGCGGCTTTAACCCACTGAGCCACCCAGGCGCCCCATAGGTCCAATTTAGAGTTAAGTACAGCCTTAGTACCTCGGTGATGTCAGATGGACATCAGTTTGAGAAAATCTTCATCAGTCCCACTCAAAGGAGGTTAGGCTAGTGTATTAATTTGCAGGTAGTTCTCCAATTTAGAAATGAGCCAAGGTTTGTCTGCCTGCTTGCATTAATCATTTGGGGACAGCTGCTGGAAGCACAGTGCTGGAACTGGGGATGCCAATCTTTTCGGAGAGCAAGTAAACAAAGTTACCAGTGCCAGGAACAAGCTTCAGCAGGAGCAATATTATTCTGCTCCCCTAAACTTTTTTTTTTTTTTTTGTAAGCCATCACATTCTTGAAGATTAAGAGCTATGATCTGGGACTTGCAAAGTCTGGAGCTCTGCTAGTCCAAAGTCCATGAACTCTGTCATAAAGACCACTGAACTGCCATCAGAGAATTCAAACAGACTCATGATGCAGCAAATTCTCTTCTGTGTGCCATGGTTCCAGAGCTTACTGACCTGTTTCGTAAACAGTACAAATATTAACCTTGTCTGTTACGTGCCAAGCCAGGGTGAGGTAATATGGAAGTAGTAATGACAGTCACTGAAAGCTAGATTTAGTCAGGTAAATGATAAAAGAATCTCAGTTTTGTTATTTGCTTTTGATGGGCAGATGGAAGTGTCTGCCTCAAGGAAGAAGCAGAGAGGCACATCAGCGGTCTGAATATATGGATTCTCAAACTTGGCCGACTTCAGAATTCCCCAGGTACAAAAGTCTAGAAGGCTCTACCCTCATCAACTGAATTTGAAATTCCTGTGTGTACATGGGGTGGGGGAATCTTCCGGAATTTTGAATCCTGAATCAGAACTGTGGATCACTATTCTCATGCTATAGCAAAAAGTGTGTGAGATGTGGACTTAAATATAATTAACGCTGATTGCTACCTATATATCAACATTCTTATTATTATATGTTGATCTTATTATGGAGATCCTGCCCCTTGTATTCTTAGCACTAGCTCCTTATCTGCAGCTCCCAATGTTTATTTCTCTGAAAGTTTCTCCCAAACCGCAGTGCAATTTTGGATAGACACAGCCTATAATCTCATCTACAATACTAGACACAGTATCATTTAGTTACTTTGAGAAAATTCTAACTCCTCATTGGATAAGGGAAAAGCACAATCTTTGCCAAAGTTGGGGGCCCAACATAGAGCTCCCATTGCTCAGAGAAGCTGGAGTGGGGTCTGGAAAAAGCAAATAGGAAGACTTCAAAAAGCGTGGCTATTAAAATGGAAGAGACCACACTGTCTCTGCATTTTAAATAAGTGAGGAAATTGTGAACAGAGAGAGATTGGAACTTCTTCAAGGTCACTTACAGCCAGAGAGTGGAGTAGTCAGGTCTGGAACTCAGGTCTCCCAGTTCCTCTTCCCTCCATGGAGAGGTTTCACATAAGGGGCTTTTAGAAAGGGTTGAGAACCATGGCATACTAGAGTGTACTGGTGGTTCTGGTTTCAGTCACTGTATTTTTCCCAGGTTCTGCTAATCCAAGAAAGCTTGTTTACAAAGCCTATAGGAGACAAGTCTCCTGTTCTTTAAAACAAAACCTCCTCTCCCCCCAAAACACACACACACACACACTCCATTAGGGACTCCAACAAACCATATCTCTAGAAATCAATTGCTCCCTTTCACTCAATCCTTTTAACTTGCAAAAGGGCCAAAGATCATTGGATCTTGGACACTCTGAAATGTAGGAAGTTAACCTTTTTATGCCTCTGCATAAGGGCACTTTTCTAAGTTTACAACAAACACCCTCAGATTGTTGACTGTGTGACCTCCACAAAATTCTCTTTTCAGATTATGCATAGATATGCAAACTTCTAGCCATAACCTTTCTGAGAACAAAAACAGAACAGTTTCCTGTGCTTAGGCAGTCTGCAAGGATTACAGCATTTAATTCTCACAACAACCCAGTTATATTAGCTCCATTTTTCAGAGGAAGTCACTGAGAGGTTGGGTTCTTTGTCTAGGTTGACTATCGAATTAGAAGGCGATTCGAACCCAGATCATTAAAAATTCATTTTTATCTGGATGAGGCATATAAAAACCACTACATTTCTTTTTAGGTCATCTTCAAAAGAAGATATTTTGCCCCACCTCTTATTTATCTGAAGAAACAAGTACACTGAATTATTTCAAGAACAGCTAGAATCGCTGTGAGCCGATAGCAGATGGAAGTCACACCCAGAGCAGAGCAAAGTGGTAAGGACCCAGAGATAGGATGGCGGCACCATCAGCATCTGCTGTATTATTTATTCGACATTCTATGCACTGTGCTAAAAACTGCAGCTACAAAGTTAAATAAGGATGGACTTTCTTTCTTGGAAGAACTCATAGTCTAGTGGGGAAGTCAGACTTATAAATGGACACTTTCAGTATAATAAGTACTCCATTAGCACAATGCACATTTTGAGCAGAGACAAAGTAATGAATCCTGACTGTGAGGAGGGGATGGCCAGAGAAGCCTACCTCAAGGGCATGACCCATATGCTGTTCAGGAGTAATGGGGAGCCCCTCCCTGGGTGTCAATGGAAGCTGAGTGGGAAACATGGACTTTTACCTTCCCTGGCACATGGGGCAGAACCCCTGACTTTCCATACTGGAGCAGGGCCAGAAAACACAAGGTTAAATAAAATCCAGACTTTCATAACATGTGATAATATCCAGGTTTTGATAGAAAAATCACTCATCATGGTAAGAATCAGAAAGATCATAGTGGAATGAAAGGCAACACTGGGATGACAAATGGTAGAATTATCTCACAAAGATTTGCCATGTTAAAAATGCCTCAAAGAACAATAACAAGCATGGTTGAAACAAATTAAAAAAAAAAACCTGAAAGCCCTTGCAAACCTAACCCATCCCCCCAAAAAAGCAAAAAAGAAGATATAAAGAAGAACTGAGTGGAAATTTTATTGCTGAACAATAACTAAAATAGAAAACTCAGTGGAAGGGCTCCACAGCCGACTGCAGGGGACAAAGAAAAGAATCAGTGAACTGAAAAATAGAACAGTAGAAATTATTCAATCTAAACAGTAAAGAGAAAACAGACTGAAAAACAATGAACAGAATCTCAGGGACCTGTAAGACTCTAACAAAAGACAGAACATTTGTATCTTCAGAGTTTCTGAAAGAGGAAAGAGGGTGGTACACTTCTGACATTGATTCCAAAGTGTGGGCTTTTTCCCCATGCCACCAAGAAATTCTCCTATTCCAGCCAGAAGTCCAACAATTCAACTATCTCCAGCTAGATAGTGTCAGATGCCTCAGGTTGAAGGCTCAGTCTCACAAGACTGTCCCCCAACTCCACTTCAGAAGCCAATCGTAAGTCCAGGCTATCACTGTGCTCCGGATGGACCTATTGCTATAGATTGTAGATTCTCATAACCTTCTCCCTGGGTTCGATTAATCTGCTAGAACAGCTCACAGAACTCAGAGAAGCGTTTTATTTACTGGATCACCAGTTTATTATAATAGGATATATATAACTCAGGAAGATCCAGATAGAAGAGAGGCATAGGACAAGGTATGTGGGAAAGGGCACAGACCTCCCATGTTTTCTGAATGGGCCACTCTCCCCACATCTTCATGGGTCCAACCAGGAAGCTCTCTGAACCCAGCCTTTTTGTGTTTTTATGGAGGTTTCATTACACAGACATGACAGATTAAATCATTGGCCATTGAACTCAATCTTCAGCTCTTCTCCCCTCCCAGGAGGTAGGGAGTTGGGGGTACTGAAAGTTCCAACCTTCTAATCACCACGGGCAACCAGCCCCCAACCTCAGGTGACCCAGGCCTTTCCAAAAGTCACTTCATTAACATAACAAAGACACATTTATTGCTACCATCACTTAGGAAATTCCAAGGGTTTTAGGAGCTCAGTGCCAGGAAAGGGAACACGAAGGGAAATATATTATTTGTTATAAATACAAAATGCCACAGTGGGGTTGAAAAAGTACTCAAGAAATAATGGCTGCAAACTTCCAAATTTGGCAAGGGACATAAACCTATAGATTCAAAAAATGAGCAAGCCCCAAAAAGGATAAACCCAAAAGAAATCCATGCTGAGACATATCCTAATTACACCACTGACAGCTACAAAGGAAATAACCTTGAAATCGGTTAGAGAAAAATAATACCTTATGTATAGGGAAAAAGCAGTAAAATAACAGATTTCTTATCAGAAATAACAGAGGCCAAAAGAAAGTAGCAATTGGTCTCTTAAATGCTGAAAGACGAGAACTACCACCTGGAATCCCAAATCTAGAAAAAGTGTTGTTGGTAAGTTGGACTTTGTCAAAAATCAAACACTTCTGTTCTATGAACAGCCCTGTTGACAATATGTTGCAGAGGAGGAGAACATATTTGTAAGCCACATATCTGACAAAAAAAAACTACTCTCGAGTACAAAGAACTTGAGGTCTGAGTTTGAAAAATCCAATTAGGACATGGGCAAAAGACATGAAGAGACATGTCATTGAAGAAGATCTTCCGTTGGCAAAAAAGCACATGAAAAGATATTCGACGTCATCTGCCATGAGGAAAAGTCAAGGAGAACCACCATGAAATGCGGGCACACCCCCACTGGGATGTCTGAAAGAAACAAGGAGTGACAACAGCAAATACTGGTGAGGCTGCGGAGAGACTGGAGCCCTCACAGCTGCTAGTGGGAATGCAGATGGTACTGCCACTCTGGAAAAAAGTTTGGCCTAACAAAGAGGTGGGTGGAAGAGAAGCCCGGTAGCTGTGGAAGGTCACAGATGGATCCTTGCCGGCCATGAGGGTAATGTCCTGTGTCCTGGCTGCATCAGTGTCCTTATCCTGGTTGTGACCTTGTCCTGCAGTTTTGCAAGATGTTGCCATTGGGGAAAGCAGGTAAAGGGCATATAGGCTCTTTCTGTATTATTTCTTACAGCTGCCTAGGAATCTCCAATTATCTCAAAATAAAATATTATTTATTAATTTATTTATCAGAGAGTGAGAGAGAGAGAATGAGAGAACACAAGCAGGGTGAGTGGGAGGCAGAGAGAGAAGCAGGCTCCCTGCTGAGCAAGGAGCCCCATGCTGGACTCGATCCCAGGACCCTGAGATTGTGACCTGAGCCAAAGGCAGACACTTAAGTGACTGAGCCACCCAGTTGTCCCTAAAATATAATTTTTAAAAAGAAGTTTCTTGGGCGGCTGCATGGCTCAATCAGTTAAGCATCTGTCTTCAGCTCAGGTCATGATCTCAAGGTCCTCGAATGGAGCCTGAGTTGGGCGCCCTGCTCAGTAGGGAGTCTGCTTCTCCCTCTCCCTCTGCATACCCACTCTGCTCCTGCTCTGTCTCTCGCTTTCTCTCTCTCTCAAATAAATAAAATCTTTTAAAAAAATAAAAAAATAAAAAACAAAAAGGAGTTTGTCCTTGAAATGCCAGTACTGTGTAATGTTAGTGGTATCACCTGAAAAAGAATTTCTGTGATTAAGGAAGTTCGGCAGATGCTTGGATAAACCGAGTGTACCAGGTTTCTTTACTACAGGACTCCTTCAAGCTGTGTTTGCATTTTCTATCATGAATAATATGCCCGGATATCAGAAGACTTCCTAAGACAGCTGTTGTGAGATTTAAACCAGAAGATCCACGTAAAGAGTACATAATATCTGACACGAATGTTAAGATTATCATTATTATTATTGCGTTCACTCTGTACCACAGATTTATCACATCAGAATTATTATAATTTAAAATGTAGGGAGATTGAGCCTTAGAGAAGCTAAACAATTTGAAAGGACACAGCTAGTAAGAGGCAGAGCCAGGATTTGATCTCAGATCTGATGCCCAAATATCTATTAACTTTGATGTAATATTCCTACAAAAAGTAGGATTTAAAAAGCAAAACTGAAAATTAAAAGGTAAGGGACAAACTAGGGAATATTTACAATGACATCACTTTCCAAGTTCTCATTTATTTCTATATAAAGGGCCTTCATAAATTGATAATAAACTTTCCTAAAATAATAATGGTCAAATTATCAACATGGCAATTTGTGACAGTGGCCAAAGGACATCTAAAAAGTGTTCAGGGGCATCTGGGTGGCTCAGTTGGTTGAGCATCCAGCTTTGGGATTTGGGCTCAGGTCATGATCTCAGGGTCTTGGGATTAAGCCCCACATCATAAACAAACAAACGAAAAAACAAACAGTGTTCAGACTCAATGAATTTGCTTATTTGGACAGTAATTAAAAAAACAAAATGACTTTAAACAGACTCATGGCTACAGAGAAGGATCTGGTGGTTGCCAGAGGGGAGGGGTAGAGGATGGAAGAAAGAGCTGAAGGGGATTAATAGGTGCAATCTTCCGGTTACAAAAGAAATAAGACTCAGGGATATAAAGTACAGCATAGGGAATATAGTCAATAATACTGTAACAACTCTGGATGGTTACAGATGGTAACTAGACTTACTGTGGAGACCATTTTGCAATGTATATAGATACTAAATCACTACGTTGTACACCTAAAACTAATACAATATTGTATGTCGACTATCCTTCAATAAAAAAATAATACCAGAAACAGACAGCAATTGCACACCTGCAGACCCAATACAGAAAGAATTAGAAAAGAAGAAAACCACAAAAACTTTAAATTAAATAAACAAAATGCCATTTGTCTTTTATTTTTTTCCAAATTGAGAAAATCTTATGTCCACTCACATAATGGCTGTGGGGACACAAAGACATTTTCAAACAGCTTTTGTCATCATTACCAGCAGAACTATGGTGGCAGGGAGTTTGCCTTAAAATTCTTATCTTCTGGGGCTCCTGGGTAGCTTAGTCAGTTAAGCATCTGCCTTCAGCTCAGGTCATGATCTCAGGGTCCTAGGATCGAGCCTGCATAGGGCTCCCTGCTCAGTGGGAGCCTGCTTCTCCCTCTCCCTCTGCCTTCCCACCTGCTCATGCCCTCGTTCTCTCAAATAAAAAAATAAAATCTTTTAAAAAATGTTTACCATTTGATCTAGTTATTTACTTTCTAGAACTCAAGAAAACTAAAAATTTAAATGAATCCAATATGTAGGCAAAGATTTGTGTTTAAGGATGTTTATTGTAGCAATATTTCTATGAGCAAAAATGTGAGAAGGAATCTTAATTCTGTCAATAGGGGATGGATAAAAATTATGGACATTCATATGATTGAAATCATTAATAATCATGTTTTAGAAGAGTAATGATATGGAAAATGCATATATTTTTAAGTGAAAAAAAGCAGAAACCTCCAATTTTATGAAAGAAAAATATGTATATATATGTACACACACATAGATATATTTGAAGAAAGCTCATGAAAAGTTCAAGGGTGTCTCTTTGGGTATAAGGATATCATGAATGATGCTTATTTTCTTTACTATAAACTTCCAAATTTTCTACAATAATAATTCAGAAAAACATAGCAATAATTTACCTCCCACTGTTGTTTAAATTCAAAACTTCTTTGATGTGAACACTGTTTTAGTCAATACCTTATAGTTGGAGGCTGGACTACTCTGAAGATGAGTAGGAAGGGTTCCTGTGTCAGGGTGCTGTATTCCTAGGGCCACGTCAGAGGTGAGGGGTGAAGAAAGAAAGCAGGACATCAGCAGAAACTCCCTCCCATTCATCGTGCTCAGCAGCCAGGATGCAATGTGAGAGGACTGGCATTTGGCTCCCCCCACAGATGCCTCCCCAGCTCCTTCTGTTCATTTTACCACTGACAGACTCTGCAGTTACATGGGCACTAGGTTAGATGTGTGCCTTGAATACAGAATGGCTGTCACAGTTTTTTTTTTCTTTTTTACCAACTTGTTGAAAATAGTAAGAATAGTATGGACAACATAAAAATGTATGTTCACAGATGT
The DNA here is from genome assembly GCA_002007465.1 of Ailurus styani. Classification (NCBI taxonomy): domain Eukaryota; kingdom Metazoa; phylum Chordata; class Mammalia; order Carnivora; family Ailuridae; genus Ailurus; species Ailurus styani. The sequence goes on along the minus strand of LNAC01000369.1, from coordinate 390,925 downwards.
CTATCACATTATTTAAATGAGCAAAAATGTGAGAAAAATCTCAATAGGCCAGAGTATACTGTTTCCCATCCTGAATGTGATTGAGAACTTATAAAGTATGAAGATGCTATGCTTTTTTAATTGGCTCTGTAGATTGCCCAGTACACTGAATGTATGAGATTATTTAGTGATTGGTGGTGCTTAACAGGCATCTTAAATGTTACCTGTCTGCAGGTCCTTTGGTTCTTTTCTGCCAAATGTGTTCTCCTAGTTTTCATCATCTCAGTTAAAGGTGCTACTATTAGCCATTTATTTACTTTCCAATCTGCAGGTTGTTCTTGCTTCTTCGCTTTCCTTGATGCCTCCTGGTATCAACCTTGTCCCAAAAGATATTTTTAATTCTATCTGAATTGCAACCCATTAGTCCAGGCCAAGCCATATGGATCTGGGTGGATACATTTTCCTTCTTTTTTTTTTTTTTTTAAAGATTTTTATTTATTTCACAGAGGGAGAGAGATCACAACGAGGCAGAGAGGCAGGCAGATAGAGGGGGAAGCAGGCTCCCCGCCGAGCAGGGAGCCCGATGCGGGCCTCGATCCCAGGACCCTGAGATCATGACCTGAGCCGAAAGCAGAGGCTTTAACCCACTGAGCCACCCAGGCGCCCTACATTTTCCTTCTTTATAGGTCTTCCCACTTACCCTTCATAATCTATTCTCTTCTCAGCAATCCAAGTGATGTTTTACAAATGTAAATCACATCACTTCCAGGTCAATGGCCTTCCACAATTCATAGAATACTGTTTGTACTCCTTATGTAGGTTCTCCCTAATCCGACCCTGCTGGGGCCCCTCTGACGTCATCCCATACCTCTCACCCCACCACACCCACTTCCACAGCCTTCTTACAGGGTCACCAGTGAGGTGGAGCTCGTTCCCACCACGGGCCTTTGTCCTAACTCATCCTTCTCTCTGAACACTTTTCCCCCAGACCTCTCCATCATTCACGCCTTAGCTCACACAGCACCTCTTCATTGATTACCTTCCTAACTCCCCGATTTAAAGTCCCTTGCCTGACCCTGTCGTATCCGTTTCCTAGTCCTCAATATTGTTCAATAGTTTTTTTCTTTATTTGCTTAATGTGTGTCTCATCTTTGTCAGTTAATGTTGGTCCCATGAAACAGGAACATGGGCTGTCTTGTATCCCACACCCCTAGAATCATCCCTGACACATAAAATATTTATTGGATGAGTGTACATGTGTTTAATCATATAAAATATAGATGTTCTCTTACTGATCTGTTGGGGAGTAAGCACTGTAAATTACACATACATTCTAAAAGGCATTTCAAACACTGCTAGCCTATTTTGGGGATGAAATGTATTAATATCTAAAAGCCAGTGACCATTTACCTTTAGTAAGTGCTCCGGCTTGGTCATGAGAGGATTCCACTAAGTGCCATGGGGTGACTGAGAAAGGGGCTGAGAGTGTGGGACAGAGCTGGGAGCAGAGGTAAGCACTGTGGCTGGGCAGCTAACAGCCCCCATCAGGGAGTGTGGTCAGTGTGCAAAGCACAGCACAGGCTGATGTAAGAGGGGTGACAGCTTCAGGAGACAGCCTTCTGAATTGCAGGCTCAAGGCAATCTGGTAAGCTGCAAGTAGACCTCTGGTTCAGGGAGGCAGGTCAGGGCAGTTGAAGCCCCATACTAGGAATTAGAGTATGAGGCAGGTTATTAAAACAAACTCAAACTCAAGGAACCCAGAGGGTCTCTACAGTTAGAAATGACGTACCAGATAGAGTGTGGGTCTGAAGACAAAAGCAGAGGTCTGGCAGCTTTCTGCCCCAGGCCCCTGTTGAACTGGAGGACAGCCAGCCATGTGAGTGTGAGTGTGAGTGTGAGTGTGAGTGTGTGTGTGTGTGTGTGTGTGTGTGTGTGTGTGTGTGTGTGTGTGTGTGTGTGTGTGTGTGTGTGTGTGTGTGTGTGTGTGTGTAGTTCAGTAATTTTAATACATTTTAGAATATCTAATGGAACAAAACAAAAAGTATCATTAGTCCACAGAAGACTGTGGTCAAGAGAAACAGACATGTAACTGGTCCTTTTGCAGTAAAGCTTGCGTTTGAGGGAGGAAGAGGCAAAATCACTTCCTGAAGGCTTTGTGCCAAGTGCCACAGGACAAAAAGTCCCTGAGAATATCACTTTAGCTCTCTTAAACTGTATAATCATCCCAAAAAGCCAATAGTGGTATAAAGATCCTACCGGGAAACAAAGCACTTCTCTTACCTGTGGATCCACACGTGAACACAGGCAGCTGGCCAGGCACCCTTCACGGTCTGCTGTCAGGAAGGCAGAGATGGTCCCCAGACAAGCTTGGACGGAACTAGATCCTCCCCACGGAGATCCTCTGTCCTGTCGCCCACCCAGGGGTGTGCTGCTAGGCAGGGGTTCCTTTCAGCCCTTCTTTTCGAGGTCTGCGTAAATCCTAAGGCAGTGTTCTCCACTGTGACTGCAGAGTGGAATCACCTGGAGGAGGGCTGTGAAAAAATACCCAAGCCTGAGTCCCACCTAGGGGCTCTGATGTGATTGGCCTGAGGTAGAGCTTCTACATTTAAAAGCTCCCAGGTGGAGCGCATTGCCATCACAGCTGAGTAGCGTGGGCCCGGAGGCTGGGCTGAGTGACCACAGATGGAGGAGCAGTTGTGTCACCTCTGGTGGGAGGTGGGCTGAGAGGTACCTGGCAACCAGGTAGAATCAGGTCGGTCCTATCAATTCCCAGCACAAATAGCTTTTGTGTTCCTTGACATCATTAGTGAATAATTTCTAAAATTTCACCCAGATTTTATTTCATTAGCTACAAGATAAGTTTTTATTCCTCATAAGTCTCATTTGGTAGAATAAGAGACTCTTAAGCTTAGGGTTATGGCTTAGGGCCAAAGTGGAGCACTAATTATTTTATTTGATGCAATACTGCTTAGTGATGAATAAAGCAGGCTCTAGAATCAGACAGACCAAGGTTAGTATCTCAGCTTTGCCCTTTCTGAAATATGCAAATGAGGAGATTAAGGGTAAAGCCCATGGGGACGCCTGGGTGGGGCAGTTGCTTAAGCGTCTGCCTTTGGCTCAGATCATGATCCCAGGGATCGAGCCCTGTGTCAGGCTCCCTGCTCAGTGTAGAGCCTGCTTCTCCCTCTCCCTCTGCCCTTTCTCCCCTGCTTGTGCTCGCTCACTTGCTCTCTTGCTCGCTCATTCTCTTGCTCGCTTGCTCTTTTGCTTGCTCGCTCTCACTCTATTTCAAATAAGTTTTAAAAAAAATGTAAAACCGATGGAGAGGCACCTGAGTGTGCAGTCAGTTAAGCGCCCGACTCTTGGGTTTTGGCTCAGGTTGTGATCTCAGGGTTGTGAGATAGAGTCCCATGCAGGGCTCCACACTCAACACAGAGTCTGCTTGAGACTCTCTTTCCCTCTCCTTTTGCCCTGCTCCACTTTGTGTATATGCTCTCTCTCTCTCTGTCAAATAAATAATCTTTAAAAAAAAAGAGTAACACTGATTGAATATGGTCTTTGTAAAAATTAAATGAGCTTCTATATGTATAGTACATAGCCTGATAATTAGCATATAGTAAAATACTACATTATCACCTCTGCATCTCAGTACTAATTTTTAAAATTGAAACCTTTCTTTAAAAATTGGAGCTTTTGTTTTTTAGACTCACTCCATCATTTAGGCAACTTAATAGTACTTTCAACAATAGTTACATTCTACACTTTTGTATTAGTTATGGTTCCTTCGGCTGCAAAAGGCAGAAGCCAACTCTGGCTTCCTAAAGGGAAAAAAAGCCACGCAGATTTTTGGGGGAGGATAATGGGTACACAATAACAATCAAGTCATGATGACGCCAGGAATTATTCAGAGCAGCTCCAAATGGGACTCATGTCTCTCTTCCAAATGTAATGTGATTCATTTATAGACCAATTTATAGGGAATGAGGCTACCGAGATGGTGTATCAGTTTACTACTGCTGTGCAAAAAGTTACCAAAAAAACACAGCAGCTTGAAAGAATGCTCATTGATAATCTCAGTTTCTTTGGGTCAAAGGTCTGGGTATGGCTTCACTGGGTCCTCTGCTAAGGGTCTCACCAGGCTGAAATCAAGGTGTCAGCCAGTCTGAATTCTTATTTGTAGGCTCTCAGAGAAAATCCATTTTGAACTTACACTCAGGTTACTGGGAGAGGTCAGCTCCTTGTGGCTGTAGGTGTGAGGTCCTGTTTTCTTGCTGGCTGTCAGCTGGAGGTTGCTCTCATCAACTTGAGACCACCCTTCTGTCCTTGCTCAAAGCCACCAGGTGACTCTCCAGTCTGGTGTGATGGAGTCTTCTATACCGTAACATAACCACAGAAATGACTATCCCATTATTTTTGCAAGTGCTGCCTTCATTCAAGGAAAGGGAATTACACAGGGTGTGTCCACCAGGAGCTGGAGATCCTGAGGGGATTAGGTTGAGTTGAACAGAATCACCCCAAATTTGTGCCTGCCCAGAATCTGTGGTTGTGACCTTACCTGGAAGTAGGGTCTTTGCAGATATCGTCGAGCTGAGATGAGTTCAGATCCCATGAGTGAGCCCTAAATCCAATGACTGGTATCTCTATAAGAAGGTGGAAATTTGGACCCAGAGACAGGAGACACAGAGAAGACTTGAAGATGGAGGCAGAGACTGGAGGTATGTTGCCATAAGCCAAGGAATACCAGCGATGCTGGCAACCACCAGAAGGCAGAAGAAGCAAAAAAGAGTCTTTGGAGGAAGCATGGCCCCATGGGACACCTTGGGTTTCTATTGTTTTAAGTCTACCAAATTTGTGGTACTACATTATGGCAGTCCTAGGAAAGTAATACAGGGACCACTCAGCATTCTGTGGATCAAAGGCAGTTGTTAAGAATGAAGTTGTGGGGGGCGCCTGGGTGGCTCAGTGGGTTAAGCCCCTGCCTTCAGCTCAGGTCATGATCTCAGTGTCCTGGGATGGAGCCCCGCATCGGTCTCTCTGCTCAGCGGGGAGCCTGCTTCCCCCGCTCTCTCTGCCTGCCTGCCTCTCTGCCTACTTGTGATCTCTCTCTCTCTGTGTCAAATAAATAAATAAAATCTTAAAAAAAAAAAAGAATGAAGTTGTGGGAAGGGGAGGAGAAATTTCTAGAAAAGAGAGGCTAAGGGGCAGACAACCTCTTGGTGAGCACTGCAGATCAGAAACTTGATTTCCTCCACTTTTCAAAGTTTGGTTTTGCATGACTTTTATTTTTTTCCTTTTTATTTAAGAAAAAAAAGTACTAAAAATTATAAAAATAGTACAATGAACTCTTGTATACCCTTCACCTAGAGTTATTAACTATTACTATTTTGCATTTTTTTGCATGGTTTTCTCTTAGAAATCATGGGAAGGATAAAGGATAAATCATGATCCATCTTTGAGTGGAAAAGACATGAACAAAAATTAAAGTTTCCACCACACGATACTTGCTCTGTGATTTTAGAAACATTATTTTTAAATACCTTGAGCATTTGTTTAATCTCATACAAAATGGACTTAGCAATGTCCTTAGAGCTAGTTGAGACCGGGTAAGGCAGCTCTAGAAGGCACCCAACAGAGAGATTGGACGCATGGGTGCCTAATACTTGTGTGTTTTTCAGTTCTTTCCATTGGTTTTTCTAATTTTTTTAAACAAAAATTTTCTACTTCATTTGATAAGGATATCTCCTTCAGATCCCTTTTTCTGTCTCTATCCCAAGTGTTCAGGCAGCAGACACTGCTGGGGGACACCTGGGGCCACGTTCATATCTATACGTACATTTGCCAACCTACAGCCTCCACCTTCTTTTGCAGCACCTCTAGTCCTTTCAGAAGCCGCCCCCACTCCCCACTACAACTGGGTATCCCAGGAGATGTCCCTCACGTGCTCTGTAGCCCTGGTGACCATGGGACTCTGCTGGACCTCACCACCCCTCCTTCCATCCCACAGGAGTGGCCATCTTCTCTGCCTGTGGCCACTGTACTTGGCTTGTCACTCCATGCCATGCCACCAGCTGACCTGCCACTGCTCTGCTGGACACAGTGTCCACTCTTTCAGATGTCAATGCTGAGGTCACACCATGAATTATAGGAATCTGGGGGAAACTGGGACCCTACTTATTCCAGGCTCCTAGAGCAGTCACAGCCTGTGCACAACTGCCATTCATAGTCCGGAGAATCAAATGTTTTCACTCCCAGTTTTTTTCTCCTAGACTCAGACATAGATCTGAAGGTAAGGCTGGGTATAGATTCAAGCCACAGTGATTAACTTGGATTAGAAGTCCACATCTGTTTTAGTCTGTCAGGCTGATGTAACCAAAATTCCATGAACTGGGTGGATTATAAAGAATAGAAATTTACTTTTTACAGTCTGGGGATCCTGGGGTTCTGGAGAGGGCCCTCTTTCTGGTTCACAGATGTGTCCTCACATGGCAGAAGGGACTAAGGAGCTCTGGGTGAGGGGGTGTCTCTCTTCTAAGGGACCAAATCACCTTCCAAAGGCCCCACCTCCTAAGACCATCATCTTGAGAGTAGGATCTCAACATATGAAATCTGGGGGGACACAAACATTCAGACCATGGGATCCTCCCACTTCAAGGGCTGCTTAAAGTTCTCTTTAGTCTTCATCTTTCCTTAGGGTGGGATCTCTCAACATGCTCTTCAGGCCTCTCCTCTCCCCAAATTCCATTATCCCCTTCACCTGGCCTTCAGAAATGCCCAAGGGCTCAGAATACTAGCAATGGATTGTTTCCCCAAAGGCTGCTTAGCGACCATGTCAAAAGCCTCAGTGAGCCCTACTGGTCCTAACAGTTCAACAAATGTGCCCAGAGTTCTGGACCTACACTGACTAGAAGGCTCCAACTCAAGATCTTCACTATGTCTTTATTGAAGCACATTTTACTTCCTCTCCTTTTCATTTCCTATTTTCTTTTTTTTTTTTTAAAGATTTTATTTATTTATTTGACACAGAGAGAGAGATCACAAGTAGGCAGAGAAGAGAAGAGGAAGCAGGCTCCCCGCTGAGCAGAGAGCCCGATGCGGGCCTCGATCCCAGGACCCTGAGATCATGACCTGAGCCGAAGGCAGAGGCTTTAACCCACTGAGCCACCCAGGCGCCCCATTTCCTATTTTCTATGTCTTTTCTTTTCATATATCTTTATCAAAATTTTAATTAAAAGGGTATATCTGAATGTTCTTTCCTTTTAACAACAGAAGAACAGAAGAATGATAATAAGAAAAATAAAGGCAGTAATACACACACAAAACCAACCAAACAATGTATTTACTTCAGTTGGATTTATCGTCTCAGCACAGATAAAAAAATATTATGGTTGGACAGAAATTAGTAAGAGAAACAGATTTTTCTTTCACATAGTTTAAAATTTTCAGTGGCACAGGAGTTCCATCTACCATTTGAAATGTCCCACATGGGGCATATTCAAAGTCTAAAACTCCAACAGCAATGTAATTTAGTACTTAAAAAAAGAACTATGTGTCAGAATATAGTACTATTGCCAGAGGAACGTTCCAAACAGATAAAAGTCAAGCTAAAGATAAAACAGACATTTCAATTGAACAAATCTTTAAAGATTTTAGTTCAACAGATCTTTGTTGCTTGGCCAACTCTGTGCTAGCTATTTGGTTCTTGAACTCAATAGTCAGAAAATTACAAAAATAAAGTTAGTCTTGCTATCATTGGTAAACTTCTAAATTTTTTTTTTAAATTTAACACTGAGGAAAGAAAATGCAATGCTTCCAATTCATTACCGAAAAATTTCGTGCCAACTGCAGCATAATCAGGAAACAGGGTTTCTTTTTCAATAAGGGACTTCTGAATTGTTTACATGGAAGAAAGGTTCTCAACTGGCACTATTTTAAAAATAGAATTTTATTGTATTTTGCGATATTATCAATGCCAAATTAGCCACATCTGTCACATTTAGTCTGTAAATCAAGGGGTTAGTAGAATGTTATTACTGTTCAGTAAAGAACACTGTTTTTTAAATCCCATCTAAAATCTGTAAAGTAGATTTCTTTTGGCATATGGGATTCGACAGCATACCAGGGAGCAGGGAGCATGTGTAGGTCCTGCCCATGTGTGGGAGGCTGATTAAAGCTGGGGAAAGAGGGGAAACTGATTTACTTACACAGACTGAGAATTAATTATCTCCATCTAACACATTTAGCACTAAAGTGAGCCGATCTCACTCACTGTCAGATACTGCCGAGCTGGGAAACAGATGATGGGTCCATGGCAAACATCCTTTTCCTGAATATTCTATGTATGATTAGTGAAATGATTGAAAGATGAGTTCTAATACTGAGGCATTCATAGCATCCAGCTGTTAAGGCTCCTGTGATTCGTTTTGGGCTCAGTAGCCACCTCTAGTTTAAAACAAAACAAAACCCTTTTTAACGTTTTACAACAGGCAAATATAATCTGAAGTTCTCCTGAACCACCCTCTTGCCTCACCCCAAATGTCATCTAATCAATACACAGAGATCCTTGAAAACGTCCCAAATGTGACTCCAATTATCCAGCAACACGTTGTTTAGTAGCAGATGAAAAACCCAAAAAGCACTGGAAGGCAAAATGTTTCAGGGCTCTGAAGCTAAATTGGGAATGCAAATTTGGGATGATTGAAATAAGTATCACTGCTGGGACTACTTTTTTTTTTTTTTAATCAACCTCATCTTTCCTCTGTCAAATAGTCTCTTTCTTTATCCAAGTGTTTTGCCTTTTTAGTGGAAAATAAAGCTAAACATCATTTTACTAAATACTTACTTTCCCATTTTAAATAAGCAGGTCCTTCTGCCTCGTACACAATGCTAGGGTGAAATCCATAGATTCAGTCTTGTGATCCATCCTTCTTGGCATCTATATAAGAGAATGAACAACAAGAACAAAATACTGTGACACTGAAATTTTGTATTTGTAGTGAAGATGTTGGTGGGTCCCCACATGTTCGTAATGTTACAGGAGTCTCCAATGGATCTTCTGGGAGGGAAAAATAACATGATATGGCAGAGCTGCCCTATAGCCTCAAGGATGGAGACTTGTGAAGGAGAAGTAAAGGAAAAAAGACTATTTCTTGCCCTTGTGATGCTGGGAGCATTTTAAGAAACAAAATAGGGCTATAAAATTTCGGAGCTGCATTAGTCAAGATATGTTAAGCTACGCTGCGGTAACAACCTCTCAAATCTCAGGTACTTAACATAATAAAAAATTTTTCTAACTCATGCAAAGTCCAGGGCAGATTATCCTGGTCAGGTTATTCCTTTAGGAAGCTCTCTTCCCTGATTACACAGGGATCCAGCCTCTTTCCATCCAGGGCTTTTGTCATCCTTTATGCTACCATTGTCTTCTGATCTATCTTTCCCAACCAGTCAACCATGCAGTGGAAAGAGAACATGGAGAAGGTGCACCCACTTTCCATCGTTTCAACTCAGAAGTTATACATCAAGCCTGTAACAAATTTCCTTTGTTTAAAACTAGTCAAATGGTCCTACCAGGTATGAGGGACTGGGAAATGTACTTTCCTTATGCAGCCAGTGAGAGAGGGGGTTTGGGTGAGTGTATAGACTGTCTTTGTATAAGAACCTGATAAAAGTACTGATAAAGAGTGTAACAAGACCAGATAGAGTGAATGGGTGGAGAAGCCAAGTCACAGTAACCATGTCCACTTGCCCCCAGCCACAGAGACTGCAGGAGGGGCGAGCAAATAATAGCAGCAAAAACCAGGGAGAGGCAGGTCAAGTCAGTGTAGTCACACTGAACCACAGAGAAGGCCAGCAGAAGGGAATGTCATGGGTTGCACAGTAAAAGTCTGGGCTGCATAATTCCTACGTCTCCAAGGAGAATCACCTTGAGATATTGCTAGGAGAAGAAAGTCACTTAGAGGTAACTTACCTACAGTTACTTAAGGTTTAGGCAGCCCTCCTAAGCCAAGGCCAGATACACAGACCACTCTCATAGTTGTCAATCTATTACTTGTAAGCCAGTGAGCTCCAGGAAGATGAAACTTAGCTGTTACAAGTCAAACATAACATCAAACATATACATATACATAAATACACTAATCATTTTCATCTATTGGGTGCCTACTTTCCAGGTACTTTATATATAATCATCTCTCATCTTTACAATAGCCCCTCAATGTGCTAATTTTCCTTAGTTTCTATGAGGAAACTAAATTTAGAGGGATTAACTTGTCACACATTTTGTGAGTCATAAAGCTGGGATTCTGAACACATGAATCTGACACTAATGTCCAAACTACAGTGTAGCAGCACCTCTATGTTCATACTCCCAGATACATGCACACTTATACTGAAGTATTATGAGGAACTATATCCAATTGCTAGTACTGTATAACAAACCACCCCAAAATACAGTGACTTAAGAAGAACTCATTATTTCTTATAAGCCTATGGGTTGGCTGAGTGGTTTCTGCTGGTGTAGACTGGGTTTGGCTGGTGTCTGTCAGGCACTATGGCCAGCTGTCAGGTTGGCTGGGGGTTGCCTGATCTGGAATGGCCTCAGCTGGGGTGACTTGGTTCTGCTCCATATGTTCTCTCACACTCTAGCAACCTAGCCCAGCCTTGTTCTTCTGGCAGCGGCAAGACTATAAGATTGAATGGAAGCACAAGGCCTCTCGAGGACTAGGAAGGAGCGCATCACCGCTGCCACCATATTGGCCAGAGAAAGTGACAAGAACAGCCCGGGTTCAAGTGTGGGGAAACAGAATCTACTTCTGGTTAGAAGGAACTGAAAAGTCATTTTGCCAAGGGCTTAGATAGGAGGAGTAGAGAACTGGGGCTCTTTTTTGCAATCAACCTAGCACATGTCATATCTTAGGAAAAAAAGCAGATAAGAGAAACATATTTGCTTAAAATGTGGTTTTGTTAATTGATGAAATTGCATCAGAGTCTTCCAAAATGGGTGTGCTGTCTAGTCCCTTTGGTCTAAAAAGTGCTGAAAAAGACAATGTGCTAAATGGATAAATACATTTTTTATTTAGGGATGCAGGGCACAAAAATACCTACTTCCAGGCACCAGAGCCATCTAAATGGAAAATAGCCTTGCAGTAGAAGATTAAGGAAAATGCAAAATAAAACTGAAAAGTTGACTTCCTGTGTGCCCTGCAAAGAAGGGGCGGGAGGAGCCGCGAATGCATGATGAGCAGCTGGCTTTTATTTTTAAATGCATATTATTGCTACCCAGATTTTTTTTTTTTTAGAAAAATGGAAGGAGACTTACTAAGGGATTCTAACACATAGGAATATCATTTTGAGTAGATGTTAATGTGATTGACATGATATTTTTCAGAATAAAGTTTTCTCTTCTTTGTGATCTATTTGTTTGGTCTACAGAATAGGAAAAAAAATACACAATGGATCCTGAAAGGTAAAAAGTGCTATAGATTTTTAGTAGGCCCTCAAGAAATGTTTGAAATCAGCCTGAATCAGACTTCTGAAATAGACTTCTCTTTCAGGGAGTTCAGTTTTGATGTTCGTGAGCATGAGAACCTGCTTCTCATACTCATAATAACACCAAAGGCCTTTGTTCAGAGGGAATAATTCAATGCCATCAACAGTAAACAGGGTGCTGCAATATTATTTTTAGGTCCAGAGTTACAAGTAAACTAAACATATAACATTAAGAAAGCCGCAGGGAGAGCCAAGCTAAGGCCACTTTGTAGTGAATCTAGAAACGATAAGGCAACTGATGCATAACCAAATTGCTTTGTAGGTTTTACAGTCAACTTATGAAACTAATTTCTATACACTCTCACCAAGGACTGCAAACAAAACAAAATAAAACAAAACATCAGTAAGATAACAGAAATGACTAAAGCTAGCAGAGCATAAGGGAGTAATGGTAATTATGGTGAACACTATCTAAAAGGAACTGATTAAAACTCAAAACAAACAAAAAACATTATACAAGCCAAACAAAGCAAGTCTGGGGACAGACCTGACTTGTACTGTGCCAAATTCATGACTTTGACTTTGACATCAATGCTAGATCAATAGAGAGCTCTAATCATCACTTCTCTTATTCCTAATCAACACAAAGATTAAAGAAATTTTTGTTTAGGCTCATTTCTAGTCTCTTTTGGAAAGTTAAAAATAATACTACAAAATTATGTGCCAATTTCAAGATGTACATTTATATGTGATTGTCAACTATGAGATTTTACTTGGAATTTTCTCTCAAGTTGTTTAATACCTATAAAGAAATGCAGAAGCAAGTTTTGGGAGATACAAAGAGTCTGAATGATGTGTTTTCTCTTGAAACAAATATGAAATCTAAACAAAAGGTAACTTTGGTCTGCATTACATAGATAGGTCTTAAAGAATATAGTGTGAAACCCAAACATAACTGTGTGGCTCAGTGGCTCAGTGAATGTTCAATTTAATTGAAAGAAACAGCAGAAAAGCAAAAAAGAATTAAACATTTGTCTATATTTCCCCAAGTAAAACAACCCTAGATATAAAGAAAAAATTCTATTTTCCCCATTAAGAAAAATCACTAAAAATGTAACCAAAGTCATTGCTAAAAGCATTCCCAACAGTATTCCTGAGTATAGCATCCTTATTTACATCAAGGCTGTTGGAGAATAAGTGCTTTTTTTTTTTAAATTAACATATAATGTTTGTTTCAGGGGTACAGATCTGTGATTCATTAGTCTTAAGCAATTCACAGCACTCACCATAGCACATACCTTCCCCTATGTCCATCACCCAGCCACCCCATTCCTCCCACCCCCCTCCTCTCCAGCAACCCTCAGTTTGTATTTACCGCAAAGATACAAATGCAGCGATCTGAAGGGGCACGTGCACCCGAATGTTTATAGCAGCAATATCTACAATGGCTGAACTATGGAAAGAGCCTAGATGTCCATCTGCAAGATGAATGGATAAAGATGATGTGGTATATATATATATATATATATATATATATATATATACACACACACATATACATATATATATACACATATACATATATATATATAATGGAATATTATGTAGCCACCAAAAAGCCTGAAATCTTGCCATTTGCAATGACAAGGATGGAACTAGAGGGTATTATGCTAAGCAAAGTAAGTCAATCAGAGAAAAACAATTATCATATGATTCCACTGATACAAGGAATTTGAGAAACAAGATAGAAGATCATAGGGGAAGGGAGGGAAAAATGAAACAAGATGAAACCAGAGAGGGAGACAAACCATAAAAGACTCTTAATCTCAGGAAACAAACAGAGAATTAGTGCTTTCTGATTCTATGGTGCTGTATGGTGCTGTATGGTGTATGGTGCTGTTGCTGGCATTGTTACCTCCAGGGGCAAGTACCCATTTGTGTGATATTAGATGGGGGTTTTTTTTGTTTTTTTTTTAAAGATTTTATTTATTTATTTGACACAGAGAGAGAGATTACAAGTAGGCAGAGAGGCAGGCAGAGAGACAGGGAGAGGAGGAAGCAGGCTTCCTGCTGAGCAGAGAACCTGATGCGGGCCTCGATCCCAGGATGCTGAGATCACGACCTGAGCCGAAAGCAGAAACTTTAACCCACTGAGCCACCCAGGCGCCCAGATGTTTTGTTTTTATTCATATTCATCTTGTTGATATTTATGTTTGGTCTCCATTACATAAACCCATACTGTTTTGCTTTTTAAAGACCTATAAAGATCTATTTGAAGATTTACAAAAGATTTATAAAGATCTATAAAAGATGGTCTATAGACATCACCAACTATAACTGAGACCTGATACTCCAGAAACAAACAACAAAATTTATATTAAGTATATTTGTTTTCTTAGACTCCACCAAGTGATTTCTAGAATCACTCAAAAATGGCGTTGATTTTAAGTCATTGTGCCTTCCCTCAAACAACACTTAATTGTTCAAAATGAAGTAAATGGAGTCCCAAATATGAGAAACTTTGTAGGGACTTGGCTATGATTCCTTTCCTCTAAAGGACACTTTTGAAAAACAGAAAACGCCTCGGTTTACAACAGGCATGTGTGATAATCAAACTATTCCAATGCTATTTAGCCTTTTAGAAAAGATCAAAGAGTTGGAGGTTAGGACGGCATTCTCATACCCAATGAAACCTCTTAACACTCTTCTCTTCTGCTTTCTGTCACTATTTTCCACACAAGCAGCAGCTGCCACTCCATAAATCACTCCCAATCCCAATTGCCCAGTATGGAATTCTTCCCCCACACGCACCCGGCGCCGTGTCTCCCACTCACGGAGCCGACAGTGTGACTCACTATCTGTCTCTTTCTCTCCCATCCAGCTTTGCCCTTACCCCTACAGGGCTCCTCCATTCTCTCCCCACCCCCACCCCACCCCCACCCCCAGGGCCTCCATTTCTTCTCCCCTCAAAATCATGCTGGGAGGCGTCATCTAGTCCCTTACTCCAATTATTTTTCTTGGGAAAATCTGTCCATTATCCAGATTCTGTCCTAAAAAGGAAAGTCCAAGTGCTGATATACCTACAAACAAGAACCCTTCCTTCTTGAAAATCAAACATAAAAGAGAAAGGCCTTGTATTCATTTTTTTTTATTCCTGTGACACTTGAATAGACACATTCTATCCAGTGTGCTGCCCTACAGAACTGAATAACTAAGCCAAGAAGTTACAAGCCCCTACACGGCAGGAAAAATGGAAACCTTGTCAAACACATGCCAAAGTCCTAGTATTTCCCAAACCACTTATTGTTTTATTTTATTTGCTCATGTTTCTTTCAAGATTTTTTGGCTAGAATTTAGTGGTAGGAAAAAGAGATCTTCTAATGCCCTGCTATGTAAGATAAGAGGTCAACTGCTTGAAGATTTACCTTGTATTTACCAAGAGGAGGAAACAATGAGATTCAGTGACTTAGACTTTTTTTTAAAAAATATTTTATTTTTTCACTTATTTGAGAGAGAGAGGGAGAGAGGGCAAGAGAGCAGGGGGAGTGGAGCTGCAGAGGGAGAGGGAGAAGCAGACTCCCTGCAGAGCAGAGAGCCCCATGTGGGATCATGACCTGAGCCCGGGGCAGATCCTTAATGGACTGAGCCACTTAGGTGCACCAGTGACTGTTACATTTTAAATGGAACAAGAATAACAGTTTTGAATTAATTCACTGACTTTTTGTCCATAGTCTATTCAGACAATCCACCTAAATGTAGTGACTTCAGAGAATTCCTGTGGGTTATAAATACAGGCAGAACTTTGCAGCATGATTCTTCTGCCTCCGAAGGCTTGGCCTGGGGCCAGTTGGCTGGCTGCTGGGCTTCCCTGAAAGATCCATGACCATTTCACTCACATGCCTGGTGTCTTGCAGGGATGGCTGAAAGATTGGGCTTCCAGATCCTTTCTGCCCCTCTCTAATCTCCATATAATCTCAGAGCCTCTCCACATAGTCTTTACAGAGTAACTGTACTTTCTACAGGACAGTTCAGGCTTTTGAGAGTGAGTATTCCAAGAGACAGAAAGAGATCTGCCAGTCTCTTAAGGACTGGGCCAGAAATGGGCACATTACCACTTCTACTGTAGTTTATTGGTCAAAACAGTTATGAGCTTTTAATGTGAAGATTCAGAGTGCCACTAGTTGATGAGAAGAATGGGGAGAAAGAAAGAAAGAAAGAAAGAGAGAGAGAGAGAGAGAAAGAAAGAAAGAAAGAGGGCGCCTGGGTGGCTCAGTGGGTTAAAGCCTCTGCCTTCGGCTCAGGTCATGATCTCAGGGTCCTGGGATCGAGGCCCATATCAGGCTCTCTGCTCAGCAGGGAGCCTGCTTCCCCCCTCTCTCTGCCTACTTGTGATCTCTCTCTCTCTGTGTCAAATAAAAAAATAAATAAAATCTTAAGAAAGAAAGGAAGGAAGGAAGGAAGGGAGGGAGGGAGAGAGAGAGAGAGAGAGAGAGAGAGAGAGAAAGAAAGAAAGAAAGAAAGAAAGAAAGAAAGAAAGAAAGAAAGAAAGAAAGAAAGAAAGAAAAGAAAGATGGAGGGAGGGAGGAAGGAAGAAAGGAAGGAAGGAAAGAGGGAGAGAGAGAAGGAGGGAGGGACGGAAGAAGGAAAAGAAAAGAAAAAAGAGAAGAGAAGAGAAGAAAAAACTGTGGCCATCTCTAACCCACCACACTTCCTTATCAAGATCTATACCTGGAAGATTCAGCTCAACTGGTTTCTTCCACAGCAGGGGTCAGCAACCTATGGCCCACTGACCAAATCCAGCCCACCTCCTATTTTCACAAACAGAGCTTTTTTGGAATATAATCACAACCATTCATTCATATATTGTCTAGGGCTGTTTTCACACTACAACGGCAGAGTTGAGTAGTTGTGACAGAGACCATATGGTCCACGAAGCCTAAAATATTTACTATCTGGCCCTTTATGGAAAAAGTTTGCCAACTCCTATTCTGTAGCATAAAAAAAAAAAACAGTTATGATGGAGACAGTAGTAAAATGCACTCTTTCCAGCCCTGGTCAGTTGTGGGGCAGAGAAGTAGGGGAAGGAGCTCAGTCACGTGTATCCCCTTGTGCTCCCAGGACTGAATCCTCCAGGAGGTCATTAGTAAAAACATCCAGAGTAAGGGAATCTGAGGTCACCAAGGGTGAAGGGCTAGTGGCATGCTCCTCTGGTTGGGGGGGTGGGGGATGGGGCAGGAGGGGCAAACCTCTAGGAGAAGAGTTGCACCCAGGCCCTGCCAACATGCCACCATACTACAGCAGTGCAAGCAAGGCCGCTATACAGATGAGCTGTAGTATCTCCCTCAGGGGGTTCTGTTGGGGGTTAGAAGGTCCTGTACACTTTGGTAAATAGGAGCACAGAAGTGGGCACATCCCAGGGAGCAGCTTGGAGAATTTATGACCAGGGAAAATGTCTGAAATCCAGACACATCCTGGTGGCCAACATTCCAGAGACTGAACCAGAGGCCTCATTCCCCAGCAGAACAATGCAAGTCTGAAACTCTCCACCATGCGGATATAGGCCCCAGGGCATTCAAGGTGCACACTTCTCCATTCTCCCCAAGAAAAGCAGGAGGAAGGGAAAGTTGAGTCATCTCAGAGAGTAAGAGAGATGGTGGAACTGCAAGACACCATTGCCATCGTGTATGGCAAGTTCAGATTGAGTTTTTGAACCCCCAACCCCCTACAACTGATGTAGCCCTAAGGAATATCAGATCTATAGGAAATAGATAAACTACATTTTTCCCTACACATCTGAGTGTAAAGTATAAATTTTAGACCCTGTTACAGTGAGATTTTATGAATTTTTTATAAATTTTATGAATTTTGTGATAAAATCACATTGTAAAGGTCATAACATTATTACTAGATATTAACATCAAACTTGCAATAGGACTGGAATGAACTTCTTCTTCAGAGATGGCGGGCATTCCTGTGGTAGGGCAGAAAGTGATGTTTGGCCTAGTTCTACTGTGGTTGGGGTTGATAATGACCTTGGGCAATGCAGTGTATTACAATGTTGAAAGAAAGCCCTTAAGACCGGATTTATCCCAAGAAAATAAAGATGATAATAGTGGAGTTAATTCAGATGACTCCATGGCAAAGTTTCTTTCTCCACCCCAGCAATACTACCACTCTGCTCTTTAAGTTAAAAGGGTGTGGGTCAGGGTCACCTAGGTGGCTCAGTTGGTTAAGCGGATGCCTTCGGCTTAGGTCATGATCCCAGCGTCCTGGGATGGAGCCCCACATCGGGCTCCCTGCTCAGCGGAGAGCCTGCTTCTCCCTCCCCCTCTGCCTGTCACTCTGCCTACTTGTAATCTCTTTATAAATCTTTAAAAAGGAGGGGGGGCAACTTTTCTTGCTTGCTAATGAACAAATCATTGGCTGTTGGAAAACACAGTGAAAGGTTTTTAGTTTTTAGCTGGTTGATGCAAGTGCAGAAGTGTGATTCAAGTTCATGATTTTTCTCCAGCTGGCATGTTAACTTAAACTGCTTAAAGACTTAGGGAAAGGAAAGTTTGGTTTGAAAATAAGGGTAACACTTTTCTGGGACCTCTAATGGATTCTTACAGAGCACAGTCAGAACCATCCCCCAAAATTGAGTTGTTAGTAGACAAAATGCTTACTTTAGGCCAAATTTACGGTAGGCTATCTATTATTGTGTAACAAACCAGCCCCAAACATAGTGGCTTAAAACAGCATCAATTTTATTATCTCTCATGATGCTATGGGTTGACTCACCTCAGTTAGGCCATTCTTCCGCTCCATATGATGTCATCTGGAGCCACGGTCATCTGAGGGCTCATCTGGTTTTAGAAAATCCAAGACAGTGTTGAATACTCAATGGGAGCTGTTGACCAGAGTACCTACATTTTCTTCCATATAGTCTCTCTTTGTGGTTAGGGTCTTTTAAAGCATGGCAGTTGGGTTTTAAGTGGGAGCATTCCAAGTGAAAATGTTCCAAGAGGAAGAAAGTAGAAGTTTCAAGTCTCTAACAGCCTAGACATATTCACATCTGCCATATTTCACTGGTCAAAGAAATTGCAGGACCAGCCCAGATTCAAGGGGTAGAGAAATAAACCCTATCCTTTGGCAGAAGGAGTAGCATGGATGTACAGGGAAGGGACCTGAAGAGAGAGAGAGAGGGAGAAGAGCAGAGAGAGACAGAAATTGATTGATTTTAAATAATTGCTCATAGGATTTTAGAGGCTGACTGTACCTCTAAAGTCCAAAATCTGCAGGGTAGGCCACAGGCTAGAAAAGATGGGAAGAGTTGCAGTTGAGTCTGAAGGCAGACTGCTGGTAGAATTACTCCTTGCTTGGGGAAGGTCAATCACTTTCTATTAAGGCCTTCACCTGATTAGATGAGTCCCACCAACAATATAGAGAGGAGTATCCTTTACCTAAAGTCTACTAATTTAAATGTTAATCTCATCCAAAAACACCTTCACAGCAACATCTAGAATAATGTTTGACCAAGTATTTGGATACCATGACCTAGCCAAGTTGACACATAAAAGTAACCATCACAGGGACTGACCTTAGAGCCTGACTACCACAGTAGCCAAGGTTCTTCCTGTCCACACCCCTTGTGGTTACCCTTCCTTCCATCCCTCCCCATCCCCATTGCTTTTCTGTATCTTCTCTTCTTTTATTCCTTGAGGACTCTAGGTTCCTCTTTTCTGCCTCAGCCTCCTGTTCTATGGCTCTACCTCTCTTCTGCTTTATTTTCCTTAAGCAGAAAAGTTAATGGAATATTTTCCACCTCAGCTATTACTCAGGGATTCCTTATTTGATTGGTGCTCATGGAATGAATATTCTAAGGACTATGGTGAGTAAGGTGGAAAGAAAACCAGGTTAGGAAACAGGCCCCCTGGTGTTGCAGGATGTGCCTGGTAACTTTGCCTCTCAGACCTGGAGCTTCCGCTCCTTTCTCAGATGGTGCATTTCAACTCTTCGCCTGTGTATGTATCCATTGGAAAAGACCAGAGGAGCCCAAGGTTCTCTTTCTCCTCCCAGGTACCATATGTTCTGTGCAACAATGGCCATCTGGAGATAGTGCTGTCTTTGGATTGTTTTGCTTTATTTTGAAAAAGCAGATTATTTCTGAGTTAATAGAAGGAAAGAGTGGCACCTTGTCCAGACAGTGGGAAGAGCTATATTCTTAACAGGTGGAACTTGGAGAGTTCCAGTCAAATCTTTGTGAGTAGACAACTACTATTTATATTTATGTGGGAGCATGAGTTACCCTCTAAACTGGGTGGACAATGTTTCACAAAATTTGCATTTCACACCTTTACCTAGTGTCTTGCAGTGGGATGAACACAAAGCAAGCATATCTATATTTGCAATCTCCAAAGCGATCTCAGGGAGATCATTCTGTTTGAATTTTTCTTTCTCCCTAAGAATGATTATTAACACGCACACATTTCAATGGATTGTTGAAGAGAAAGAACATTTCTAACAACTGTTACAAGAGCAAACATTATCTTAGATACCTGAGAGAAAGATAACAGGTAATGAAAACCCAGAGTCAGAAAAACTAGGTTCAAAATACATATGGGAACCTTTACAAATATGTATGTCAACGCATAGAAAAAATTCTAGGAGTATAGCTACCTAATATAACTATGGCTACACTAGGAGGGGGATGGTATTGACATGGTGAGGGGGGCATTTCATATTTTAATCTAGGTATTTCTGCATTGTTTAAATATCTTATACCAAGCAAGGATTAGTGTATTCCCTTGATTTTTAAAAATTGTGGACTAGGGTATATATATTAGTTTGCTAGAGCGACTGTAACAAAGTACCTCTGACTGGGTGGCTTAAACAACAGAAATTTGTCTCACAGTTCTGGAGGCTAGAAGTTCAAGACCAAGGTGTGGCAGGGTCAGTTCCCGCTGAGGGCTTTGGCAGAGAATCTGTTCCATGCCTTTCACCCAGCTTCTGGTGGTTTGCCAGCAATTTTGGCATTTCCTGGGTTGTAGAAGCATCACTCTGATCTCTGCCTTTATCTTAACATGATCTCCCCCTTGTGCGTATGTCTGTGTCCAAGTTTTCCCTTCTTATAAGGACACCAGTTATACTGGATTAGGGACCCACCTTAATCAAGTATAATTTCATCTTAACTAACTACATCTGCAACATCCCTATTTTAAGTAAGGTCACGTTCTGAGATGCAGGGTGGGAATCCAATATATGAATGGGGGGAGACAATTCAATTCTTAACAGAACAAAACAAAAATGAGTGTCTTATAATTGCTTTCTAAATAAAAACAACTTTGAAAGAACTGTGGTCAGCACCCTGCTGTGCATAAGCTCCAGCAGGATTAGGAACCAGTCATTATCCTCTCGAAGCTTCCTTTCTGCATTTATAAAATGGGGCCAAGAATATCTGCCTTCATTACCCCATAGAGTTGTGGTAAGGGTCAAATAAGGCACAGCAAAGAGCTTTATACCATATAAAGATCTACGTTAAGGGGAATACAACTGCACACATACTATGACTGAAGATAAGATATCCAGTCTCAGGAAGCATGCAGCTTGAGCAGTGAGGAGAAGCAGACATGTGTCTAGCCCTTGTGATCAACAGGTGGCAGATGACACATCTAGTGTTCCTTCAAAACTGTAAGGTGCCATCATAAATTGAACCTGGGGAAAGAGATAGCAGGAATAAAGTTCAGGTTTTTAAGGCTTCATTTTATTTTTTTTAAGACTGATTTATTTATTTGAGAGAGAGCAAACGAGAGCATGAGCATGTGAGTGGGGGAGGGGCAGAAGGAGAGAAACTCAAGCAGACTCTGTGCTGAACGTGGAGCCCAACTCGGGGCTGGATCTCATGATCCGCGTGATCACAACGTGAGTCAAAATCAAGATTGGAGGACGCTCAACTGACTGTGCCACTCAGGCACCCTGAGTTTTTAAGGCTTTGATTCACTGTACAGAATGATGTTTTTCATTTGAAAAGATATCTACTTGCCGAACTTCAAAACATGGTCAAAGGGATGCACAAAAGTTAAGGAGAAACAGATTTGTGACCTTGGCTTAGAGCAATAGTTCTTCACCTTATCTGGGTCACAAATTCTTTGGAGAATCTGATTTAAAAAACCAAGAAACAAAAACCATGGATGCTCACCTCAGAAAAAGGTACCCAGACAATTTTACACATGATTTCAAGTTCATGAACTTCAGGTTTGGAATCTCTGATTTGAAAAATGGTATTTAAGATAGAAGACACCTGAAAGTTTAAGAAAGGGAATACTTTGGAAGGAGGCTGATTTTTTTCTGGTTCAATTAAAAAAAGAATCCATCCTCATTGTCAGTAAAAAAGGCTTAATTAGGGTGCCTGGGTGGCTCAGTCATGAGACGTCGGCTCAGGTCATGATCTCAGGGTCCTGGGATTGAGCCTTATGTTGGGCTCCCTGCTCAGTGAGAAAGGAGCCTGCTTCACTCTCTCCCTCTTTCCCACCCTCACCCCCCACTCATGTGCTCTGTCTCTTTTTCTATCTCAAATAAATAAATAAAATCTTTTTTAAAAAAGCTTAATTACAAATGTTTTCTATATATCCTATCTCTGCTCATGGCATCCTCAGAGTACTTACTTTTCTTACCTAGAACTGAGGTGATCTGAGAGGCAATCTGCCAGATGACTCTCCTAACTCTTAGTGATGGGTACAGAAGTTTCAAACAGTAACATTGACACTTGAACCTTTGCCTCAGGGAAGAGGTGGCCCACACTGAAAAAGCAGTCTTTTGGGGTTTAAGAAGTTTAGGCTCTGCACGTCTGAGGGCATGGCTTCCAGCAAGGGAGCCTGGACACCACCTGGTATACAAAGTTTCACCACTGGCAGGGAAGAGGAGTGCTTGGAATTTAGAGGTCCCTGAAATAGGAGCCTTGAGGCCTTGCTTCTCTTCTCACTGAGGTGGATAAAATACAGTTTCTAGACAGGCCGAAGGAGCTGATGACAGGGCAGGTTTACAGCCTCATTCCCAGGAGTAACTACTCTAAGAGATGGGCCTAAGTCCCCTGGGTCTCAGTATGATGCAAGAACAGTGGGAGGTTTTGCACACACCAAAGAGTGGCCCAGAGCTGGTGAAAGGTCTAAAGCAGATCCACAAGGTATCCTGCCTGTTGGGATGGCCCAGAAGTAGCAAACAATCCCTGAGAGTCTGTGAGGACATATGAGAAGCTCAAGGTGAACTGGGTCTGGAAGGGCCTTTTGTTCAGGAATGCAGTACGACTCTGCCCAGTACACATGGATTGATGACCAAAGGTCAGAGAAAAACTGGTTGTCTCTCCCAAGGGAGAAGGTAGGATGACCCCAGTGGGACCTTGGCAGTATAGACACTTTTCGCTTTTCAACCTTCATCACCCAGCTCAGACGCAACCCCATCTATACTGAATGACTGAGATAGTTGGGAACTCCAAAGAGAAACAGAAATTAAGTTTAGCCATAAGTATGTGTGTATATATGTGTATATATATATACATACATATATACATATACATATGCATATATACATATATGTNGGAACTCCAAAGAGAAACAGAAATTAAGTTTAGCCATAAGTATGTGTGTATATATGTGTATATATATATACATACATATATACATATACATATGCATATATACATATATATACACACACATATAAGAAATGAATATATATATTCATTTAAATATATATATATATATATTTCTTTTGTTGGGTTTCTTGCTTTTGTAGGGTTTCAAGACATGCTACCCCAAAATGTGGTACCTTGGAATATTAACTATCTTAAGATGATAGAATTTTTTTTTTAAATGGCAGAAGCAGGAAGGTCATCTGACCTCCCTCCCTTATCCTTTCTTCCCTGAAACAAGTCTTAACTCTCCCAGGTGAAAGACACCCTCCCTGTGCCAGAAGGAAAGAAGTTTACTGTAATATCAAACTAAAAGGTCTTGAGCAACCAGCTGCCATGAAGTGAGAAATCCAGAGCGCCTTGAGACATGTCTGAGGATCCTCAGAGGGCTTACAGATCTCTGTCTCATGCTGGCTCTGATGTCTTTCCTCAGCCTTGGGTCTGTGTTTCCACTGCTGTGTGTGGAGCTTCTATTTCATACTCTATCATCTCATGTCACAGACTGCCCGATTTCCCTCCCTCTCACAGGACCACTGACACAAGGCTGTGCCTGCAGCAAATTTGACAGAAGGTTTGAGAGGGCACAACAGAGAGAAGCTATAGCACAGAGAACAACACATAATTGAATGTTAGACATTCGTCTGGAATTCCTGCTCCCAGGAACACCTGGCTAGCTTTTGCTTTCTCTCCCCTCTGCCCTCAGCCTCTGCCATGATATATTCCTCTGGTGACTTTCTCTTCTTTTTCTCCTGTCTTTGTGAAGCAATGTAGCCCTTTCTTTGTTCTGCTTTCTTCTTCAGTATTTTGCCCTGGAGCCTCATTTTTCATATCGAAATGGCCAATCAACAACAAAAGGCCCTTCTTAATAGGGTTTCCATCACGGGCATTTGAAATAACAATTGTTTTTCATTGCTGCCTATGGTACTTCAATCCTTCTCCAGTGAGAATAAATGGCACAGAACATACCTTGATTTAAGGAGCAGAATATTCATTACAATCTTCCAACTGTCCTCCTGCCACAGTCACCATCCACTTTCCAGACACTTCTGAGTAGGATGAGCAAACAGGAGCAGAAATACAACCCACCCGTTTGCTCATTTAGGCCATCTCTCTTACTGATCCAGAGGCTGCAGACCAATTGGTTCTGTAGTAACCCACAATCATCATTGAGGCCACTGAAACAAGAGGACAGCCAGCAGTCTGGACTCGTACACACACAAACACAGCCCAAGTCCTTCTGCAGGAAAAATTATGTACCTGAGCTCCTTAACTGAAGCAAATGAAAAGAAAGACATTTAAGAGAAGAGAAACCCTAGATAAAAGATGGCTGAAAATAGCAGTCACACAAAGCAGGGAAGCTGCTTAGAATACTAAAAAGCAAAAACCAAGTCAACATTAATTACCAACATAAAAAGGTTAGCTTTATTCTCTTCTCAGGTTTCGCATGTCTGTGCTGCACACTAGCGTTTTGGCTAGAAGGAGTTTACTTAGGGAAAGCCAGATATGCTATTATCTTTAAAATCAGCTGGTTAAATTTTAAAAATGTTTTTAGTTAAGAGAGGAAACAAGGTTAGGGGAATATTGGTACAGTTCTTATTACTTTCTGGAACAATGAAGGTAGAAGAGTCTGGGAGGCACCTAATTTCTAACTTCACAGCAGCCAGGGTCACATCTGTGGGCAGAGAGTGTGACTGCTAAGAAGGTGTGCAGGGAACCTATCTTAAATAGCAGCCTCATCAGCAGCCTGGGGAACCCACAGCAATCACCATGGGAATCAATTCTCCTCAGTCAGAGTGAGCTGAGTCCAGAGTGAGCTGAGTCCCTGCTGTGTCTTCAGTGTAGGGAGAGATTCTTTTAAGAAAGAATATGAAACACCGAGAGACTCAGTCCCTGCACCAAAATGCTTCACTAATTTCTTCCTTTGGGAGTTGACTCCTCTTAAATAGGGCACTTGTTTTAACAGCTGATTTTATAAAATACACATATAAACAAATTTCTATTTTTAAAATGTTCTGGTATAACTGGCTTATTAAATTAGCCAGCCAAATCAGCTTGCTAAACTAAAGAAGCTTAGTGTTTTGGGGAGCAAGTTTTGGTGCAGAGATGGGGGAGGAGGAGAGAGCAAGGTGCTCAAAATGACCTTTCAAATAAGGTACATCTGTATAATGAAGTACTATGCAGCTGTGAAGAAGAATGAAATTGTTTTCAGTGTATTGGTAGGCAAAAATCTGTAGGATATATTGTCAAGTGAAAAAAAAAAGAACATCTGTGCTGTTTGTATAGTTTACCACCATTTGTGGAAAGAGGTAAAAATAAGACTATATATGTGTGTGTATATATGTGTGTGTATTATTTTATTTGCATAAGAGATACTGGAATAATACATAAAAACTAATAAAAATGATTGCTCAGGGGGACAGGATAGGGTATGTTGGGATAGGGAAAGTGTAGATGGAGGCAGAGTGAAAGTAAGACTTCCAAATGTATTTTCGTTATATTGTTTTGATTTTTAAACCAGCTAATATATTGGCTACTCAAAAATATAAATAATGTAAATAAAACAGTTAAAAGATAAACCATTCCTCTTTGCCATCTACTGAAACCTTTTTTGTCCTTTAAGACCTGACCCAGAAGTTACCACATTGATTTCTTCGTTAATAAACATTAAAAACTACCGTGTGCTAGGTGCTGTGCCAGGTGCCTGCCATCCCCCCCGGGGATGTCCTGGTGAGGAGGGCACACACATCTCTGCCTGCAGGACATTGGCAGCTTGTCTGGGAGCAAGACCACTAAGCCGACAACCTGGTGTGGAAGGAGAAGACTCTGGGAATTCCCTGAATCCTTGTACCTTGGCCTCCCAAACCTAAAACACTGACCTCCGGGCTCCGAAACATAGCGGCTCCCTCCTGGCTTGGGATCACCACGTGTTTCTCAGGTCTGTCTCTTGTGGCCTGTGAGTTCTTGGGAGGTAAGAGCCTTCACATACACATCTCTAGGGCCTCATAGCCCAGACACCCAGTGAATGCTGTTCAAATGAAGGGATAGATGAGATGTTTCCCAGAGTGAGAAGCCCAGAGGGCAGCAAGAAGAGACAGGGTGCCCCAGAGGGAAGTAAGGAGGGCTTCTAGTGATGGCAGTGACTGCCAAATCTTTGGGAGGAATGAGAGGGCAGAGCAAAGTTCGAGGCTTGCATCATCTTAGGACTAAACAGGAATAGATTAACTTATTCAACCACTGCCCGGCAGCTGGGTCCCTTCCCGACATCCAAATACATCAGCCCAGAACTCATTAGACTTTGGATCTAGACTGCTGG
This sequence comes from Ailurus styani, assembly GCA_002007465.1. Classification (NCBI taxonomy): domain Eukaryota; kingdom Metazoa; phylum Chordata; class Mammalia; order Carnivora; family Ailuridae; genus Ailurus; species Ailurus styani. The sequence goes on along the minus strand of LNAC01000369.1, from coordinate 364,484 downwards.
ACTGATAGAGTCCAGGCAAAACTGCCTGTGTATCTCCCACCTTAACAAATTCTCTTAGATCACCACTGCTCACTCTCTGGGGACATGAAGATAACCAAATATTAGAAATACAGATGAGGTCAAGTTCATGCCGCATGGTATGAAATACCAAGAAATTGAGATTCAGACGAACAGACAGTACCATTACTTATCTTAGAGATTTACCTACTGCACTCTGCCTGAAAGATTCTTAACTTAATCAATTTCAAACCCAAGCCCCTGGTTTTCAAAAGTGGCAACTTAAATCACTTACTGAGAAGTAAAACATTTCTTCACATTTTGTGTCTTTCTTAGTTATGGATTGCTTTCTGGGGTCAATTTTAAAAGCAATTTGCCATAATTTAGCCTCTGGACTCCTATTCACAGCAGCACGTGTCAGGTGGATAAAGCTTCCCGCTTGGTCATCAAAGCCAACCCTATACTTACAAGGGGGTTCCTGCATGGTAAGCATTTATTTATGTGACTTTGCCTGTCATGCTGATTCACAGAGAGAGGCTAGCCAATGAGGACAGTCTTCCCTCCTGCTTTTAATTACTATAGTCCCAGAGATGAATGAAAATCCCCAGTGAGTGGACACAGAGGGCCAGAATCAGCAAGGGAAGGTTGCCTGAACTGTAAACTTCATCTTTTGATCTGATAAACCTCAGGCCAAGTTGAAAAGAAAGTCACCAAGCTTGGTCAGCAACCTGGGGGCCGCCAGCATCAGCATTAAGCTAATGAGACAGAGATAAATTAAAACCATTTTCAGGATCAACAGCTGTCCTTGGGCCTCCTTCTCATAACTGGCTTTATGTTTTCCAAGGGCTGCAGATACAGATCTGGGAGGAAAGAGAAAATGAGATTTCACTAATGAGTCCTGACAGGGTGGGCCACCTCAGAAGCTGCCTCTCTGTGCCCAAATTCCATATGAGAGAAGAGGGACAGTCACAGAGCCAAGACAATAGGAGGGAGAACTGATCCCAAACAGAAAAGAAAAAATCAGGAAAGTGGGAAACACAGCTGTACAATGAACAGAAAACTCAAACAAGGTAAAAATAAGAGTGATCTAATAGAAAATGAATAAAGTAAGGGATGGGAAAAGGCAGTAAATGACACACACTGGTGGTTTAGAATGGAGGAAGGGATACAGAATTGGACAAAAGAAGAGATATATAAATGGCATTGTAAACAGAAAAAGAGATGGAGAATTTATATATCCTTTGTATATATTTACTATATATAATCTATACATATATGTATATTCATACATGCATATATTTGTATATATAAATATATATTTAATAGATACATTTTTAAGTACACAGAGTATAGATTTATATATAATATATGAATATAAATTTATTTAGTAAATATTAAATATATTTATATATTAATATACAAAATAAGTAATACATAGTCACTATAATAAAAAGAACATGCAAAATATAGAAAATTAAAATCCTCTATAATTTCTACCTACATAGCTTCCTTCAAAGAGCCACAGCTAACAGTTTGATGGATATTCTGCAGGTTTTCCCGTTTTCATCATGTACGTAAGTGCAGGTATTACCAGATGGAGATAGATTAGGGGAAGAGCGGATGGAACACTTGGGAGGTGATCTGGACTCTGCCAGGGCCTTGCTGGATCCTCTAGAGGCCTCCGGCCAACTTTCATGAGCAGGCTCACGGCTCTGGCACCTGAGCCAGAGAGCAATCCTTTGGGAGCCTGTGGGCAGCTCATGGGACAGGATGGAAATTCTAGAGAGCTAATGCCCCAGGAGTGAACTTTACCCATGTGGGATGGGCGTTGGAGGATAAATATCCAGCTCCCTCTCCCCTCAGGGGTCCATTCTGAGGTGTGTCCCACATAGTTTCTCAAAGTGTCTCTGATGGCATTCAGCTCCAATTGCCCCCAGTGGTAACCAGCACACCAATGCACACTTTATTATATATCCTTTTTCCCCTGTCTTGCTTTCCCACTTCCCAAACAAAACAAAATAAAGAAAAAAACCCAAACTGATTTGTACCCAAATCCTTGCCTCAGGATCTGCTTTGGAGAAAACCGAAGCTGAGATTGAACAGAAGGCACCAGCAAGGGGCACGGGGGAGTGGGCAGATCTGTGACAGCCTTAGGAGGCAGAACGAACATGACTAACCCAGGCAAAGGGCAAAAAGAGGGAATGAGGAAGAAGGGCATGCCACAGCTGGACTGATGAATAAATTTCCACCTGGTTTTGAAAAAAAGAATATTATGACATTATAGTTCAACTTTATAGTTTAGATGGAGTGAAAACTAAGAGAATGGATAATAGAATGAAAATCTAGATGTAGAAGGAATTTAGGTTCAAGATTATGGGGAGAGAAAGTACAAAATGAGAAAACAGTAAAAAGCTCATGAGAATTACCTGCAGGGATAGGAAAATGGGAGAAAAGTGACAGAATGAATGAGGTAATACATAAAACGAGGTGAAGAATGGACAAGGAGTGAGGAAATACAGCAAATGAGATGGGGAATAAGGTAGTCAATGAGAGAAAATATTACACGGTAAATTAGAGATGTTCATTTTATGGGCAAGGAAATGAGGGAAGGGAAAGGAATAGTAATAACATTAATAATGGCAACCAATACCGTGGGAAAACAGATAATGAATAAGTGGGCAGAAAGAATGGGTGAAGGATTGACAAAATAGAAGAAAAAAAAAAAGGATGGTCCCAAATGATTGAGTGATTGAGACCATGAAAATGGCCGTAGAGAAAGAACAGGCAGCCCTAAAGATGGAAATAAGATTAAATTAAGGAATGAAGGAATATCCAAGGAGAAATTAGCAGAATGAGCAAAAAAGACATCTGCTGTGAAGAAATGAAAAGAAGGAATGGACACTTCTTTCCAAACTATAATCAAAACCTTTTGTAAAGTTCTGAAGTTTTCTCCTGGAGCTGCCTGACGTTTTTCCCTCCAGCTGGATCCAGATGGCTGGATAGCCCTGAGGGACAGATGAGCCAGGAATTGTGGAGACAGTGAAAAACAGCAGCCAGAGAACTACAAAAATCACTGAATTGCAGAGATGCAGCCAAAGATAATCTCTGCATCAAGGTCCTCCAGTAAAGGTAAAACCCTAAAACTTGCACTTGACTATATCATTTTTATTTGTCTGAACTTATTTAAAGTCGACATGTTTTCTTCCCTAATATTAATTAGTTTTGTTGTTATAATTATAATAATATAATTTAACATTATATTATTAAATAATGCAATAATTATATGGTGGTAGATTCCTAAATGTCCCCACAAATCTTTTTAGCTTGGCACACAGCCATCCACCTAACTAAAGACAATGTTTCCCAGCCTCCCTTGCTACTAAGTGTGGCCTTGTGACTATCTGGACGAATAGGCTGTGAGCAGAACTGAAGCATACCACTACTGAGTCTTGCCTTCAACAGAACTGGCTATGAATTCCACTTCCTTTTTTCATTCCTGCTGGCTCAGAGATAGTGAAAGTGGGTGCAAAAGCCACTTCAACCCAGCAATGGAAGCCACATGTCGTGAGGGTGGCAGACAGAGCAGATCCAAGCCAAGTAGAGCATTTCTACCTAATCTGTACCACATGTTTCTAGACTTTATGTGAGAGGCGAAGTCTCTTAAGTAACTATATTTTGAAGTTTCATTTTTATATTAGCTAAACTAGTACTCTAACTAATACATTAACTGATCTTGGAACTTAAAGATACCACTGTCTGCTTATTAACATGGCAACACACACACACACACACACACACACACACACACACACACACACACACACTGTACTATTCTAGAAGTAGAAATGGACTTATTCACATGCTTATGGGGTCTTCCTCATGGCCATTAATACATCTTTAAACTCTTCACTAATTTTCTCACTTTCTATATTTCAGGAAGACTGCCTCAGATCAAGAATGAGGGCTGGCATTGGGGGTCTGCTCAGCAGGGAGCCTGCTTCCTCCTCCTCTCTCCTGCTTCTCGGCCTACTTGCGATTTCTCTCTCTCTCAAATAAATAAATAAAATCTAAAAAAAAAAAAAAAAAGAATAAAAGAATGAGGGCTGTGTGTCCAGAGCAGCACAGCTGGGCAATGTGCTCTCATCTTTGAGGGAATCTGCCTTATGTTGTGAAATGGCATGAGGGGCCAAGAGAGGTGTTTAAGACCTAAGAACAGGCATTTCAGAACTAAACAGTCAGGGTTCTTAGCTCCACCACCTACTAACTTTGTGACCTTGGGAAATGACTGTCTTCAGTACCTCAGTTTCATCATCTGTAGAAGGGGATGATAGTGCCATCTCAGATGTGGTGGGAATAACCTAAGTAACATGTGTAAAGCACTTAAAACAGTGACTGGAACACAGTAAGGGTCAAAGAAGTGCTTTCTATGATTGCTTTTGTTACTATTACTAGCATTTTGCTATCTCTAGAGTTGTTTGTAGAGCTGCATGGGCTGGTAATATCCTTATTCAACAGACAAAGAAAAATGACTTGTTGAAACCCATACTGGTTTCTTAGAAAAAGATCCCAGCTCTGCTAGTTCCATGGATGGATAACCTCATTTATTAGAAGTTGAATTTTCCCTCCAATCTTTATCTTAAAAGATGTCTCTATCACCAAGATGGAGAACTTTATGGTCCCCCTTCATGTTGTCCCCTAAAATGTTAGCTATAAGCCTCATTATCAAAAAGCACTTGTTAAGAACCTGGGACACAAATATAACTAAGTTAGCTCAAAAAATGTGAAAGAGACTTAATGTAACTTCCCAGGTCACAGTGAGTGTGTCAAGTTGAGAAGAGAACCTTGGCAGTCTGGTTCTGGAATCTCTGTTCTTCACTTTTTTTTTTTTTTAAATAAGCTCCACACCCAACATGGAGCCCAACGTGGGGTTCAAACTCATGCCCATGAGATCAAGACCTGAGCCGAAATCAAGAGTTGGACAGTTAACTGACTGAGCCACTCAGGCTCCCCTCTGATCTTAACTCTTACACAAGCCCTGGATATGACTTCACAATTTAAATTAAAACTTGACCCTGTCCCAGATTTCCTTTTTTATAGCACTAATCCCAGGAGAATTTGATTTTCCCTACTGGGTCCTATGTCTGCCCATCAGCTATAGGACTGGGTTACTTTCTACACCTTGACTTCCCAGACCTAACTGAAGGGAGGCCAGAATGGGAGTAGTTCCAAGAGAGAGCTTTAAGCACAGAGCCACCCCAAAACCTATCCTCTAGAGGTAAAATGTGCAAAGAAACTTAGATTTATGATTAAATAAGACAGTAAGTTGACCTGTTCATGGGAATAGATGAGGGAGAGAGACACAGAACTGGCTGTCACCATCTAGGTAGGTTCACAGAACCTCTAAGAGGAGATGACAAGGCTTAGAGAAAGAATAGGGAGAATGTAATACCTACAAAACTGCAGTGAACGAGAGAAGACAGGCCAATTAAAGCAACTGAGAGTCATGGTATCAAATGTTCCAGAAAGGTAAAAAGAAAGAACGAACTCAAAACTGTGCTCTGAATCTGGCAATTTGAAGGTCTGGCAACTTTCAGGAGAGCAAATTAGGGGAAAAGAGCCTGACACAGACAGCATAGGGTTGATCAGAGCATTATGGAAGCAAGGAAGTAGGGACAATGAGTGTAACTGCTTTTCAAGCTCCACTTGGAAGGAAAGAGAAGCATAGGGAAGTAGGTAGAGGGAAAGGGATGCATGGACAGGATGCTAAAATTTAATTTTTAGAATAGATTTTGAGCAAGTTTTATAAGCTAAGGATAAAGAGTCAGTACAAAAAGAACTAGTGGAAGATGGGAGAGAGGGTAATTGATAGAAATATTACCAGAGCAGAGGGTGATGGGATTGATTATAGGTAGGAAGAGAGCTGCATTTTCTTTTAATTACCTGACAAGTTTCATAGCATTGCTTGATCAGAGTCAAGTTAATGTGAGAAGGTACAGTAGGAGTCCCAAATACTGCAGCTGGGCCAACAACACAGAGGTTAGGGCACCCCTGCACAGTGGAAAGTCTATGTATAATTTTTGACTCCCCCCAAATTTAACCACTAATAGCCTACTGTTGACCAGAAGCCTTACCAGTAGCATAAGCGGTCAATTAACACATATTGTGTTTGTTATATGCATTATATACCATATCCTTCTAATTAAATGAGCTAGAGGAAAGAAAATGTTACTAAGAGAATCATAAAGAAGAGAAAATACATTTATAGTACTGTACTGTATTTATTTTAAAAATCCATGCACAAGAGGATCTGCACAGTTCAAACTCATGCTGTTCAAGGGTCAACTATCCGTATATAGATCTCATGTATATGTATGTATGCATGTATGGATGCATTTATTTTTAAAAAACACGCTGGCTGCCTTTTGCAAACTGGATTCTAGGACACAAAAGTGGAAGCAGACTGTAAATCCCCTATGTCCTTAAAAATCAGAATTCTCTGTATTTTAAAAAGGAATTGCAGCCAGAAGAGTTCATACTAATAGTACCAATTCAGATTCGACATAACCGTCTCCACCTCACACTAACTGGATGATTGTTCCCTGTAGAAATAAATGGTCACAGGGTGAAGCCTTCTGAATTGTGGCATTTGTGGTGCCCTCTGAGGAAATGGCAGCTCCATGCCTGATCACCCTAAAATGAAGCCTGCCAATCCATAACCTGATTCATAACGGATTCTTAATCATGTTCAAGGCCTCATCCTTAAAAATGAAAGGATAACCAAGAATTATGAGCCATCTAAGGAAAGCCTGCAACAGGAAAGAAAGGGAACAAGGGGAAAATAACACAAGAATACATAATTGCAGCCAGAAGAGTTCATACTAATAGTACCAATTCAGATTCGACATAACCGTCTCCACCTCACACTAACTGGATGATTGTTCCCTGTAGAAATAAATGGTCACAGGGTGAAGCCTTCTGAATTGTGGCATTTGTGGTGCCCTCTGAGGAAATGGCAGCTCCATGCCTGATCACCCTAAAATGAAGCCTGCCAATCCATAACCTGATTCATAACGGATTCTTAATCATGTTCAAGGCCTCATCCTTAAAAATGAAAGGATAACCAAGAATTATGAGCCATCTAAGGAAAGCCTGCAACAGGAAAGAAAGGGAACAAGGGGAAAATAACACAAGAATACATAATTCAAGAAATAAAACAGAACTTAAAGGAGAATAATTATCCTTAGAGATATTTGAGAAGATATTGCATCATTAAAACCCCACAGAATGCAATGAACAAGGAATAAATAAAATTTTAAACACATAAAGTCTTGCAAATTTACATCCCACAGCATTTGTCTTAGGAAAGTACTTGAGGGTATACTCCAAAACAAAAAGAAAAGAAAAACCAAGAAGGAGGAAGCTGCACTGCACTGAAACCTCAAGTGGGCTCAGTGGGGCAGCAAGAACCAAAGCCCAGGAGTATGGATTCCAACCATGAAATGGCAAGGCGTGTTCATTCTAGAACCTAGTGTGAAGCCCAGAGGACAGCAACTGGCACCCCCGGCTCCTCTCCTAAACAGGGCTGTAAAGCAGAAGGCCCACAGTTTTAGGGTCCCCCGACCAAGCAGATGCCTTCTTCTGGTACTGGGACCACTGAACTATCAACTTCCATGAGAACAAGGGATGCTGTGAGGCAGGGGAGGGGGAGCTCACTCACACAGCTGAGTATCCTTAGCTGAAGCAGAGTAATTTTTCCCACCCCCCGGTTGTCATCTTTCCAGTCCTTGAAGCCTGGCTGGTGTTTGTGGTCTGTGCCGCAGACAACAGTGGATCCAGCCCAGGGAGTAACGAAGAGAGAGACCAGTAAGACAACGGTGCTGGCCTAAGGAGCAAGCAGCCCAGTTTCTAACGGGAGGACGAAGAACTCCAGGGGCGAGGGGGCTCAGGGAAAAAAAGTATCCAAGAGAAGGTGGAGTTACTTAAGGAGATGATAAAGAAGACACCCTGAACAACAAAGAGGCTTGGGGAAAACTTACAGATGATACATTAATGATCGGGAACATGTGGAGCACCTGCTTTAGACAGGGAACTATTCTAAACAGTAACTTCTATTCGCCCTCTAATCTTCGTAACAATTCAGAGATACGTACTATTCTTATTTCCATTTTATAGATGATGAACCTGAGGCACAGAGAAGATGAATAAGAACTTGCCCAGAGTCCACAGTCAGTAAGCAGCAGAGCCAGCTTCAGCCTCTGGCAGCGAGGCTCCGGCCCCTCATGCTCGAAGTACTGTCTGAGACAGGAAGTACGTTCACAGTGCTTGACCTGGCTCTGCTGTAAACAATAGCTACTTAAACACAACAGTGAAAGCACTGTTTATAGATTTTCATCTTTTAGTACCAACTATAAAAATAACTCCCCAAATCGTTAACGTTTTTAGAACATAATGTTCTACATACAACTAAAGGGGGAGTGGCAAAGTTGAGAAATGGGAAAGTCAGGTAGGAGAGGGGAGTAAAATGGGAGGGGGCTTGATAGCCTCATTGTACAAAATAAGGAGTTGAGAGATACCCTCTGTAATTCATTTGTATGTTTATTGTCCAGCTCCTCAAAACTGATGTATGTGGAGACCTCACCTAGCTGGTACACTGCTGTGTTCCCAGCCTTTATGAGAGTGCAAGGCCCATGTCAGGTACTCAATAGATACTTGTGGAATGATAGATGGATGAAAGAGAGAAAAGGAGAGAGAGGAAGGAAGGAAGGAAGGAAGGAGATCTCGAGAATCACATATTTAAACTTGCAAAGGTAAATGGTAGAGGGAATAAAAATAATGGTAGAATTTTATTGGTATGGGTATGGGAGGTATGAATATTGCAAGTCATCCAAATCCTTATCTACCATAGCTGTCAGTCAGTAAACAGTATCTACATTTGACAAATTAGGACATAGTAATACAGGAGTATTATTCAGAAAAATTTACATAAATACAAAGGAACTAAAAATAAGAAAATTTATAAGTGTGAAAAGTGCCTGGTTTTGGACAGAGGATGTAGCTATTGAAAGGTAGAGCAGGAGGTGTTTGATTCATTATAAGCCCATTCATATTCTTTTTTCTCAAAGTGCATGTATTATTCTGATTTAAAATAAAATTCAGAAACAAATTATATAAGAAGTTATAAAGTTTATATATACAGATCTATAAACTTTTCATTTGAAGACATTTTTATATTTACAGAAAAATTGTGAAAATAGAAGCCTGCTGCTCCCCCTTCCTGTGCTCTATCAGATAAATAAATAAAATCTCTTAGGATTTTATTTATTTATTCATGAGGGACAGGGTTAGGGAGCAGAGGCAGAGTGACAAGCAGGCTTCCTGTGGAGCAAGGAGCCCAATGTGGGAGTAGATCTCAGGACCCCGGGATCATGACCTGAGCCCAAGGCAGGCACTTAACTGACTGAGCCACCCAGGTGTCCAAATAAAATCTTAAAATAAATAAATAAAAACACAAATCAGTGGTCCCTGTGTGGTGCAGTTCGTTAAGCACCCGACTTGGTTTCCACTTGGGTGGTGAGTCTCAGGGTCGTGAGATGGAGTCCCAAGTCCAGCTCTGCACTAAATGTGGAGTCCACTTAAGATTCTCTTTCCCTCTCCCTCTGCCCCTCCTGTTCCTTGCTCTCTCTCTGTTTCAAAAAATAAATCTTTTAAAAAAATAAAAGCACAAATCAGATTATATCAAGCTCTTGATTAAAATGCTCTAATGACTTCCCAGCTATTTTCAAATAAATTCCAAACTCCCTATCATAACTGTAGCTCTATGCTGTTTGGTCCCCACTTTCTGGTATCCACGACGCTATTCAATCTGACCCTACTCCTTACTTTGGGCTGTCTACCAGACTGCAGGATCTGCCCCCATTTTCCCTTTGACCCCATCCTATTCTTCCCTTCTTGCAGTCACACTCTTCTACTTCCTGTTCCTTAAAGATGTCATTTTTCACCTTAATGGTTTTACTGCAGCTATTGTCTCCCATCTTTGCGAGCTGGTTCTTTCTTGTCATGGAGGTCTTAGCTTACATGTCCCTGACTATGTAGTTGCAACCAGTCCCAAATCATCCTGTTTCATTTTCATCATTTTACTTATCATGCCTTTAGTGATTGCATGTCTGTATTGTCTGTCTCTGCCCATCTAGAGTGTTCAAGCGTTGTGAGAACCGTCTATATCTGTCCTGCCTATTGCTGTAATACTTATACCCGAAACTATTCCTGACACAGTATCAGTGAAGACAAGATTTCATGTACCTTCCTCTGGAGGTAGAGGGGGGAGGATATAAAAATACAAAGTCGGTCTGCCCCCTTGAATCAGAAGCTTCTGCAATAGTTTGAGTAGCTGAGAAAGGGTTAAAGCTAATGGTTAACTGAGAAATCACTAAATAAAGGCAAAACAGAGTGTACTTTCTAAAAGGAATTCATTATATGCCATTCTCCCAATAAAGCACAGAGCTCTGGCTGGCTTTTCGGTTTACTTTAAGTTAAGTGAACCATAACTAAGTTGGGAGCTTCATTATATTTGCATGGTTAAAAGCACTGTCACCTCCAATGCTGTGTTTTAAATAAAAAGCAAGCTTCCAGGACTTAATATCTGCACTAATATATTCCATGGTCAGGGATTAAGTTGAGTGGGAAAGGAGCCAAACTCATCTCCCCTTCCTCCTCTGTTGCACACAGCAGAAAGACTTTCAGTAGCTAGCACCAAACTTTCCAGGCATGAGCTGTTCTTTTCATCACAGAGCTCCACTGACCAGCACCAATGGGCTCTCTCATCTCATGCTAGAATGTAGCCAGATGGACTAATCAAAGGAAGAGGAATCTCTCTTATTAACATGTAGACATGCAGATAAATTATAGTTAGCAGAAAAGGGAGAGCAAAAGATACTTCGTACTTGTTCCTTAAATACATAACATAGATTTGGTATGACCTGGGTTTCATTTTCACACAGCAGCTATGTATTCAGAAGGGCTAGTATTCGTGGTACACAGTGCCAAGCACTATACTTTAGCCCTTGCCTGACTATCTGATGGAACACAGGGGCTTTAGGTCCCATCAGTGTCCTCTTCATAACCAGCTTCTGGGGTCTTCCTCCCTCAGCCCCGTGAACTGAGCAACTAAACCATAAAGAGCTAATGCTATGTATAGAGCTTGGGGAGGCTTTGGGTCCAGAAATCCCATCACCTTGAGCTCCTCTAATTTTCTGTGATCACCTGATAATGGGAATTCTGCTATTGTTCTTCATGGTTCATTATCTCACTTTATTTATTTACATTATAGTGTTGTTATTATATTGGTTATTGTTATCAACTATTTATTTTACTGTTGTCCACAGTTCAATACCACATGGCTCTTGTACACCCTTGCTACCTACATGTGTTCCATGCCCACATTTTGATATCACATGGGATATTGTTAGAAATGCAGGCCCTTATTCCCACTCTTGACTGAATGAATCAGAACCCGCATTTTACCACGATCCCCAGGTGACTATTGTGCCCACTTAAGTTTAAGAAGCACTGCTTTCATCCATGAGACCTGCCCCACACCAAGCAGATGGCAGCTACCAAAGCCCCCACGCTGTTCACAGCTTGGCTCTGAAGCCTCCCCCCATCTTCTGTTTCTGACCCTATGACTTGTCTTTCTTTATGTGGCCTCACTGCTTATATATGGAATATGACATGACTTCTGTGGCTTTGACCTTTTCTTCCCTCCTTAAGCAGGTGTAGATTTTGCCTCTGGTTCCACCACCAAGAGAAGCAGGGACAATTATAAGAAAGCAAGGGAGCTGAGAGAGGAAAACAGAATCATTTAAAGTGTCTCAAGTCAAAGGAGTTTACAACTTTCCTGGGATACAAAAGAAAGTTGTGTCCCCAGGACTCAGGAACCAGGGCTGCCCCAGAGCCCTCAGCAGCAATAATTTATGGACATTTATACCAGTGCTCCTTTGTCAATGTCTTTCAGCTACCATCTAACCCAGCTGCTATATTTCTTAGATCAAATGAGTGAGAGAGGGAGTAGGAGAGAATCCGATGGCTTAGTCTGGCCCATGAAGTGCTTCTCTGTGCACCAGGGCTATGCTCTAGACTGGTCCAATCAGCTGTGGTTCAGGGTGAGTTTGTATGTACAAATCCCACACGTAGGGTTGGGGTGATATAGGTTCTCTTAGGTGGGAAAGTGTTAGGGGAGATTAGCATCTCTAATACAATACCTTGAGCCACAGTGAGAAGGAAAGGCATGCACTTAACTTTGGGGTAACTTATATTTCTCTAGGTCAGCTGGTCTATAATATATCCTGAGACTTCTGGGCACACTAGAACATGATGACTAGTTTAACATGGATTCAGATGTAACTGTCTTATGTTGTACAAAGCAGATCTGATCTTCAGTCATGCTGGGTATATCATTTCTTAAGACAGTATAAAACTAGAAACATCATATATAATATAAACAGTCTAAAAATGAAATGACCTATGGGAAAGTGTCAAATACATTAAAATATTAGTTCAGTCTAGGTTTGACTCAGAAGATGTTAATATTCCATTTCAAAAGTTTTAAATGAGTACAATTCTGGATCAGTCTATTTCAGTAGATGTCTTATTTAAAACTTTTGGTTTAGTGAAGAAAAAATTATGTGTGGGTTGGGTTTGGAGTGCTGTCAGTAAGGATGGTTCATTCCTGTTTTTGTATACAGTCTATTCCCTACAAGTTCTAGATGTGTATATAGTAATACAAACAGGCCATAATTATAATTCTCTAAAAGGAAGGGGAGAAAACTTAAAGCACTTCTTGTTTTCCCTGTTGCCAGACCGGTTTCGAAATAACCCATCTTGATTAATGGGTTTGCGATATTTTAAAATTCTTTCTAGTAATAGAGATGCCAAACTGTCCCTGGTTAGATGATTCCAGTATGTTTTCCCCATGGGACAGTCTTCCATATAATTACCTGAAATTCCTCACATGGCAATTTACATTCTTAGCCTTGTTTTCAACAGCTTGGGAAAATGGCTGGTTATTGTCTTTTGTCCACTGAGTAGAGGAAGAAAGTCAACTTTCTTAAGTCTAAGATAAATAATCATACTTTTGAGTACAGAGTCCTAAGTGACAACAGAAGGTATTATTAACTTGTTCTCAGTCGGATGCCTAGGTGGACTCAGAAACTGCAGGTATGAGGTTAAAGTGAATCTGACAGCCATACCTTAACATAATGTTGGGTAGTCTCAAAGAAGCTGCCCAAAACACAATAAGCAAGCTGAAGACACATGAAACTTTTGTCTTTATTGAAAGGATATTGCTCCACCTGAATGAGTTCCCAAGCAAATGGAGGCAATTGAGAATGACACATCTAAGATGATGTAAACTTTCATTAGCTATAGTATACATTTGTCATATTTGTTAAGTGAATGGGGGTGGGAGGAGTGGTGTCAGCACATTTATAAAACAGAGGAAAAAAGACTTGAAGTGAAATAGGACTATACTGATGTAGAATTCATGAGAATTTGGACACAGAAATACAGAAAGAAAGGAGACACTTCAAAGCACATTAATAGGACATAGAGAATTTTAGGGGATATGTTTAGCTGCTCAAGAAAATAAGCAGCTCTGGTTCTTCACATTTGATACACAAATCTTAAATGATCCTTCTTTCTTTTTTTAATTGAAGTATAGTTGACATGCTACATTAGTTACAGGCGTAACAGTGATTCCACAAGTCATTATGCTATACTCACCGTTAAGTATAGACACCATCTGTCCCCATACAATCCTATTGACTATATTCCATTGATTATATTCCCTATGCTGTACCTTTTATCCCCATGATTTATTTATTTTGTTCCTTCTTTATCTCTTAAAGCAACTTTGCCAGGAATTTTATGTGGGGCAATATTGTTAATGATGTACTTAATAATTCTGTGCTTAAAAGTAATATAGAATATTCTAATTCAGAGTCTAATTTAATATATTCTTTTCCATTTGCTTCATTTACTTAGACTTCGCTATATTGATGCTCTAGAAGGAAATGCTTGAAGACAGTGGAGTAAAAAAAAATTTTTTTTAGAAAATGTAACCTCATAGTACGGAATCTCTTCCCAGCCTGATCTTCAAGGAGAATGGAATAAGTGAACATAGGCAGCAAGCTGGGAATTTTTTTCAAAGAGCCAGTTTGGACTTAGGTGAACTAATGTCATCTTCCTTGAGTATTCACCCAAGTCCTCAAACTTTGGAAAAGGGACAATGTCTAGTCTCTTGAAGACTAGCTTGGATTTCTTAAGACAGGAGGGCAAAAGTTCCCATCAGAAGGCAGGTTTATACAGAGGGATGTTCCATGTTCTCTCAGAGAAGTGGCATCTGCCGTCAAGGTCTTCAGATGCTTTTCTGAGCTCACTCACTCTGCCCTCATTCCCCAGGGAATGTAGTTGTTCTGGCCCGGGCAGTGGCCCTGTGTGGTCCAGTCTGGCTCAGGCCATAGCACTGGCTTTCTTCTGGCATGAGACAAAGCATTTGTGATCATTCTGCTCAGAGTGGAGGAATCCTGGTGACAAGATGCCACACCATGCAAGCCAGACCAGAATCCTGGCTCTCCAAAACTGCAGGGGGCTGCTAATCTCTGTGTCCAGGACTTCATCTGTTTGGTGATTCTGTACGCCTTCCTTTGTAAGTCTGACTACCAAGATTTCAGCCCAGTCTGCCTTGAGGGAGTCTCTTTAAAATGCTATTTATAGTGCATAATCAACATAATCCTATTTGCAAGTACAGTATCATACATAATGAAGCATTTGATTTGCAAATTTCATAATGCCATTAATCTGACAACTTTTGTGCCAGGTCAGACTGCCTGAGCAGGCGGCCTTCACTGATAAAATCTCAAGTCTGTCACCTTGGTGGTTTATTTCCAGTGTGTTGGTGTGGATTATAGGAAGAGAATATTCTGTAAAGGGAGGTCTTCCCTGTACACTTGGTTGGGCCTTTTGCAGCTTCTTGCAGGCATCAAATGGTATAGGATGAGGTGCTGGATAACAAGGTTCTGTTTCGGAATTGGCACCTCTGGGTTGTGTGACTTCGGATCACTCAGCTTCTGAGGGGATTGGACTAGGTGGACACTCCGTGATCCCCTCCTCCCAGGAGACCTTCCCAAATTCTCTGAGTGACTGTCTTCCGTCATTCTCTCAGTTTTCTGTGTATGTGCTTTCACCACCTAGCCAACAGGCATTATATTGAAGCTAATTCCTTAGAGTCTGTGTCCTTGACTAGAATGCAAGCTATGCAAAGGCAAGGGACTGGGTCTTATTCATCTTCAACCCCCTGCACCTAGCAGGTAACTGGCACACATTTGCTGATCTGAACTGAGGTAAGGTCTCTTCAAGCTATGAAAGCCCAAGATTCTAAGTTAGGCACTATTCAAAGAATTACAGAGAGAAGTCAAATTGGGAATGTACTCAGGTAATATTGCCTGGTAAATCTGATCACAGAGAGTGACCCAAAAAGTTTAGCTAATGATTCTCATCCTTGACTACACATTAGAATCATCTGGAAAACTTACCAAGAAACAAAAACAATGCTGCCCCCCCCAAGGGTTCTGATCTAATTGTTCATTGTTTTCACCATTTCCTTTTACCATTCCCAGACCCTTCCCCCTTGTCCCCTGCCCCCTGTGCCCCTTGATCCTGTGTGATGTCAGGTTTGAGGAAACCTTACTGCTCCAAACTTTACTCAAAGTGGGTATCAACTATTACTATCTACTGGAGTTTTTAGCTTCATAAATAAAACATCAAAGTAATACATGCTCGTTGTACAAGAAACTTAGGAAAATACATATAAGTAGAAGCTAAGGAAGATAAAAATACCTGTAATTTTAATATTCAGAGAAATTTACTTTTTTACATTTTGTTATAGCTCCTTCCCAATATACATCTTTCTAAGAAAAACGTAGATTCTGTTTGTAACTTGATTTTTTTCACTTTGTGGTATATTGTAAACATCTTTCTGTGTCAATAAAAACATTTATTCGCTACTATTAATTTTCATAGTCAATTTTTTCATAATTTGCTACTCATAATTTTCAAAAAAATTTCACACAATTTTCATATGAAATTAATGTTTCATAGAACAAATGAGTTGTGCTTCCTTCAACCTCTTTCTCTACAGACCTAGATGAGGTGCCTTGGATACATTTAGAATTTAAATTTGTTTTGAAAACGGTGTTGTTTTTCTTAAAATCTCAAACAACCATTTTCCACACACCACATCTAGTAAGAAATACTTTTTACTTTTTGGCTATTTATTCTACTGTATATGTAGTTTTGCAGATACAACAGTAGTTCTGAGAATAAAAGATTATGCCAAATTGGATTTCTGTGATTGTGTTAACACAAAACAGCCTGCACTTAGATACTAAATTTCCCTGGAGATTTTTCATAAAAAAGTACAGGTTTGAATTCTGTACGTAGGATACACAAAACCATGGTACCCAGATATCAAATGGTAGAGATATTTATATGTAAATATAACACTAACAAACTTAGTGTTTAACCAAAATTGTAGTCTAGAAACAGAACCAACAAAGTTGTAACCTCAATCTTTGTAAAGAGTAAAAAGAAAAATGAAATAATTAAAAGAAAAAAATCACCAGAGATACCTGTGGAAATTGTCAGATTATCTGTGGAACCCTGAATGTCTTAGAGATTCGGAATCAAGACGTTTTTCATTCCCCATGCAACTCCCCACCACCCAGCACAAAAGTTTCAGAAGCTCTGGAAACCACGTGCCATATTGAGCCACAGTTACTAATACTGATACTAAACACTAACACAGAGTGGATTTAATCTGATCTGTCCCAAGGTCACCACTTGCTCCCTTGGGGTATATGAGAAAGTCCATAGAAATACCATTCACCAGACTCTCCCAATGCAATGTCCTATGCTTCAGTATACATTTATCCTTTGCTTACCATCTTTCATATATTCCTGAAAACCCTGTCACTGAGTTGAGTGAAAAGCTATTAAATGGAAAAGTATTTTCACTCATCTTAATGGGAAAAATTATGACTAATTTCATTCTTATTCAGGATACCTAGCCACATTTCACTAACACGTGACAAAAGGCAAATTATTTTAAGTAATATACAACAGTGCGAAAATAAATACAGGTAATCTGTAGATGAGAAGTGGTGAAAGTTGAGCTAGGGAGAGAGAGAAGCCTGGCCAGCAGGTGGCGCTGGGCAGAGGAGGGGTGTCAGGTGACTGACGCAGGCAAGGTTGCCCAGGCTCAGGGGCGAGCTCACACTGCATTTAACCCAAAACTAAAGCACCCAAGAGCACCTTAATGGCAACATAAATGTGAGAGGCTTTGGAAACGTGTGGAAATAGTGCATGTGCCCCAAAGACTGAAGATTCATAGAAGCTGCAACCTTCTCACCCGTTGCCTGGCATGCACACCAGAGCAAAATCCAAACATGAGGCACAATTCACATTTGTTCCACATGATACTAACTAATGAGAAACTGCTGTACTGAGTAAATGGATGAGTGTGGTGTTGACTGAAACGGTAATGTTGAAATAGCCCTTCTCATGGTATTTATTTAGTGTGTTTTTGAATGAAAATCGTGATACCAAAGTAAAAAAATTTAAAGAGGTGCCATTGCCTAAAAACTGGTTTAATTTTTCAAAAGCCATTATGGTGAAGTGTTATTAACTGAAAGTCTGTCAGGTGAGTCTGGACAAATATGCCCTAGTCAGAGCTGTGTTTTGGCCCTTTAGAAGTGAGTAATGTAGTTCTGGATGTTTCATTTGTATGGGTCATTTCACCCATCTGGATAAAGTCCAGGATTTCTCATAATGAGTCTGCTTTTTAATTTTCCTAATTTTAACTTCCATTAAAGAGAGTTTACTGGTAGCTCAAAAATTTGAATACAAGATGGATTTAAGATAATTGTGGAATGTATAATGAATACACAAAAAGTTAATAAAAAAGCACACGGCACTTACTACATTTTTCAGGAATACTTGAGTCTCACCAAATGGCAGCAATCATTCACTTTTTCAGCCAGTCCTTTTTTGCAATGTTAATAGCTCAGTCATACTTGCAGTCATTTCCATATTTTAGGCATTAGGCGTTGTACTTTGTTAGAGTATGGGAAACTTTTAACATTAGGAAATAAAAATTCCTTAAGTATAATTTGCAAATTGTTTGACATTACTATTAATTGGAGTGGTACCTTTAGTAAGGGGATGAAAGTTGTACATTTCCAAGCACGGAATAAACCTCTGGTCTTTTCATTTAATAAGCGTGATTACTATGTGTTAACCAAGTCAGAAACAGAATGAAGCAGCAAGGAGTAATTTTAATTTTGCCATTTTCTTTGTGGGAAATTGGAAATAATATGGCTCTTTTTTTTTCCTTATGAAAGAAAATATTAGTAAGAGTCGAAAATAAACTATTTTTTTCACAATCCAAACAACGTACCAACCTCCTACGAATCCAGCTAGAGCTACCAGGGAAAAGAGGCCTCCTGTGATGTGTTTTTGGAGGGGAAATGGGGGATGGGCTTGGAGGGCAGTATATTTTGAAGGTCTTGTCTTGCTACTCTGCATTTTTACCTTGAATTTATTGGGTGTGTGCTTTTCCACTCTGTAATACATTATGCACTCCCTCTAGTGTCAGAATTTGTATATGATCCGAAACCCAACTTGACAAAGTGCTGCTATAAACATTAGAGTAAGGCTCAGGCTCCTAATTATGCCATATTTCAAAGATATTAAAGGCCACCTAATAACATGAGGAACAGCCCTGCACGAAGACGCTCTCGCTCAGAAAGAGAACGTATATTTTAACCCGTGTTATGAGGAGACTTCTTCCAAGGTTTCCTCTCTTCCTCAAAGTGTCTATAAATAAGCTTAGAAGATTATTAAAGCCTTAAATTCCTTTGATAATCTTTAGTATTTATTAATTCTAAATTCTATAGCAACAACCAAAAAAGAAAAAACCCACATAAAAACAAAACAAAAAAACCCAACCAGAGATGAAAGAAAATCTCAGCTGGAAAGGAAAGCTTGTGGGAACATCATTCAATGTGTTGTCATCAAGATTTTTAGGACATTATTAGCTATTTTACTTCCATGTTCCTTTTAGGAACTGGGAGCTATAATTGTTGTCTGTTCCAATCACACCCCACAAGCTGCTGCTGGTAGCCTACCCAGCACAGATCCCCTTTCTTTTCCCTAGCAGACCTTTGTGCCCATCTCTTTCCCACCCAGCCTAGACGCCTTGAGGAAAGATGACACTGTCCCTGGCTCTGAGTGACCTGACGGTAACCTCTACGTCCCTCCCAGTGATAGCTCAGGAACAAACATATGTTCCAATTTAGGTCAATGAGATGCATCAAGAAACATTCTTCTTTAGTCTTCTGGTCCAGCTTCCAGAAGTGATGCTTTTCTTTTGGATGCTGATTTGAGGCCTGGAACTGCTGCAGCCCTCTTGTTACCCAGAGTGAGAATGAGGCTGACCCTGGGAGAGGTTAAGGGCAAGAGAATCAGCTCCGAAGTCTACGCTATTGATGTACTTCTAAGTACAGGAGCCAATATATGCATGATTGTTTAAGCCAGTTTAATTTTGGGGGTTTTATTACTTACATCCAAAATGATCTCCAAACTTACTATTATCATGTTTAACTAAACAGTCTTCTTATATTGAAAGCCCAATTATATATAAATCCAGTGTTACATCCATTTTCATGCCAATTCATGCAGAAAAATACAACACAATATAATCGTCAGTTGATGAGAACTCTATTCATTATCTAGCATTGCATAACAAACCACCCCCAACTTTGGTGACTTAAAATAATAGCAAAAATTTACTGTCTGTCAGAGTTTCCATGGGTCAGGAATTTGAGAGCAGCCTAACTGGGTGGTTGGAGTCGAGATGTCAACTGAGACTGCACTCATCTGAAGGCCTGGCTAGAGCTGGATCATCTTTTTCCAAGATGGCTTGCTAACACAGCCGGCAAGTTGGTGCTGGATGTTGGTGGGAGGCTTTAGTTTCTCCCCACACGAGCCACTCCCACAAAGCTGTTCGAGCATCCTTAGGACATGACCTCTGGCTTCCCCAAGAGTGAGTGATCCATCCAAGAGAGTGAGAACCAGGTGGAAGCTATTCTTTTTATGATATAGCCTCGGAAAACATATAGCATTATTTCTACCATATTCTAATCACTAGAAGCAAATCTCTGAGCTCATCCTACAATTAACAGGAGGCAAAGAAGATCTACCTTTTGAAGAGAGAAATGTTTTTTTTTTGTTTTTTTTTTGTTTTTAAAGATTTTATTTATTCATTTGACACAGAGAGAGATCACAAGTAGGCAGAGAGGCAGGCAGAGAGAGAGGAGAGAGGAGGAAGCAGGCTCCCTGCCGAGCAGAGAGCCCGACGTGGGCCTCGATCCCAGGACCCTGGGATCATGACCTGAGCCGAAGGCAGCGGCCCCAACCCACTGAGCCACCCAGGCGCCCGAAGAGAGAAATGTTAAAGGAATTTAAAACCACCATGAGGATAATCCTCTACAGAGAATATACTGGGGATCTTCATTGAGCTGTATATTCCTTAGGTCTCTGGGAGTACAACTACAATAATACAAACAGCCACTACTTTTCATTATCTGCCAGGCACTCTTTATATATATTAAACCATGTAGTTTTCACATCAACTCTATGAGTTACGTGCTATTCTTTTTTTTTTTAAAGATTTTATTTATTTATTTGACAGAGAGAGAGAGAGATCACAAGTAGGGAGAGAGGCAGGCAGAAAGAGAGGAGGAAGCAGGCTCTCTGCTGAGCAGAGAGCCTGATGCGGGACTCGATCCCAGGACCCTGAGGTCATGACCTGAGCCGAAGGCAGAGGCTTAACCCACTGAGCCACCCAGGCACCCAGTTACGTGCTATTCTTATTTCATTTTACGAATAAGGAAACTGAGTCACAGAGCATTATGTAACTTGTCTATGGTCATATAGCAAGTAAGTTTCAGATACAGGATTTGAACCCAGGCAATTTGGCCCTATAGTTTGTGCTTTTAAATACCTCATCTTCTCTCCTTGCTAGCCCACACCTACAGCATAGGTCAGGCACATCATTGGTAATTATATATCACTGGCTCTCTGCCTTCTCACGCAGACCTTTGACCCCCACCTCGTCTTTCCAAACATTCTTAGCAATTGCCAAGGGTTGTATATTATGTACTTCTGAGAGGCTATTATGTGGCATCAGCCATGCCTTTTCCTTCTCCTCTCCGGCTTCTTTTCAGGTTACCATTAGGTAAAGTATCAGCATTGCCCTCCACATGGTCACTGTATAGAGGGCCCCTGAGCCAAGCTGCTCATTGTCAGTATCTCAGAGAGTTTTTAATGAAACAACCTTTTCTGTTTTTACTCTGATGATGCCCTGTACTCCATCCACACACCCATGTACACATCTCCTTTACTTGTATGCAAAGCCCATTCTCCTCATGCCTCTCTGCAGAGAACCTGCCCTTCCTGTTCTTCGGAAGAGTTCTCTTGGAGGCTCTGTGGTCTTCATGCAAGCCAACTCTGACATACCTTCCTCACTGGCTCACTAGACATGTCTGTATGGTCTGAATCTCAGTAGTAGACAGAGCTTAGACACAATAAGAGATTTCTATCAGAAAGAAAGAAAGAGAGAGAGAGAGAGACAAAGAAAGAAAGAGCAGGCTACAAGATAAGAATTAAGTTTCAAGAAAATAGGGGTATTCTTAATTCTCAGGTATAAATAACTAATTGTCTTACATTTAAATAAGATTTCTCATTGGCTACTTTAGACATTTTAGATATGCCAGTTAGTTTCAGGTCTTCCCATCTCTAACACATGCTCCTGAGGATTCTTCAGTTGTTCTTCTCAGAAATACTCATTGAGCAGCTACTGTCTTCCAGGCACATGCCACACACAGGGAAGCCAGCATGAGCAGACACACATGGTCCCTGATTGCACGGAGGGGTAGCTAAGGGGTGGGGGTGGGGGGTTGGGTAATGGAAAGGAGACTGCTCTTTACAGATCCTATGACTGAGGTGGGACCCTCTAGCTGTGAACAGNGCTAAGGGGTGGGGGTGGGGGGTTGGGTAATGGAAAGGAGACTGCTCTTTACAGATCCTATGACTGAGGTGGGACCCTCTAGCTGTGAACAGGTGATTGAAATCTTTTAACTTCTAGGTCGGACACATTTCACTGAAAGTAAACCAGGAGATCCACTGAGGTTTGTCATTGCAATTCTGGCTCGAAAGCCCTATCTGCCTCACAAGGGCATCAACATAGAAATTACAGGTAGATTTTTTTTAAAGAAGACAACCTGGGAAAGAGGAACAGATTTGTCTTCAATTGAGTAGGGGAAGAGGCTCCAGCCCACATCAATTTCTCTCTAATTTATAGCGTTAATAATCTGCACCACACTATTTAACGCTTGGTTACTGCTCATGCACTATCTGGTACAATTTTAAATGGTTTCAAGTCCATTCACAAACTGGCTGCCCAAGAAGCTTACTCAGTTCCTCAGAGGCAGGGAGTTACCTTTCTCTTTGGGGCTTGGCTCAGGCAGGCTCTGCAGGGCCCCCTCAATGAATATAAATGGAAGCTGATGCCCCAGCAGGCCCCATGTGTCTTTGGCTTCCCTGGGATGTTCCTGCCCCTTTTCTTCCTCAAACCCATCACTCTGGACTTGGCCTTCTCACCCCAACATCCTTCTTTTGCCTGCACCCCTTTGGAACCTGTTTCTGTTAACTTTTCTCAATCCTCTCCCCAGTTTGAAGGTGACCTGCTTTCCATTCATTCACATAGTACATGTTCACTGAGAGTTACTATATACCAGGCACTGTGCTAGGTACTAAGGACACAAAAGCAACTAGGATGTGACTTCTTGCCTTAAAGGGGATTGCAGTCCCGTGATGGGGGAGGATTACAGGATTACAGGATCACACGACAAGCACCAAGATGGAGGGTGGTGCTGGGTGCTGTGAGAGCCTCTAGGAATGGTAAGCAAATCAGATGGGATCATTAAATTAGACTTCCCAGGGATGAACATTTTAATGGAACAGTTTGTGATAAACAGATGACCCTGAAATAGTCAAGCTTCAAGAAGTCTAAGTAACCTAATCCAGCTATCATACTACAGATGAAGAGAGAGACCTTGTGAGGGGAAGGTCATTGTCAAAGATGACGCCTCCTGCTGCTGACAAGACTGGAGCTAAGACTGTGGTGTAGCCCGATTTCCTGATAAAGGGGAGGGGTGGTGGAAGGGTGATGAGGCTACAACCACTCTGAGTGCAAATGGAAACAGGAAAGCAGTTAGTGCGATAACTCAGGTGGGAACTGAAAGAAACAGATGATGGTGGCATGGACCAGATGGAGGGGCTAAAAAGTGGTCAGATTCTACTTACATTTAAAGGGAAAGCTGACAGAATTTGTCCATGTTCTAGATAAAGTATGTGAGAGAAAGAGAGTCCAAGAAGGCTCTAAGTTTGGGTCTCAGAGATTAGAAGTTTGGTTTTCAACAAATAAGATGTAGACAACGGTAGAAAAAAAATAGAGGAAAATGAAGATTTGTTTAGAACATGTTATGTTGGAGATGCCTATTAAATATCCAAGTTGAGGGGCACCTGGGTGGCTCAGTCACTTAAGGGTCTGCCTTTGACTCAGGTCATGATCCTAGGGTCCTGGGACCAAGTCCCACATTGGGCTCCTTGCTCAGCGGGGAGCCTGCTTCTCCCTCTGCCTGCTCTGCCTGTTCTGCCTGCAGCTCTGTGCTTCTGCTCTCTCTCTCTCTGACAAATAAATAAATGAATAAATGAATAAATATCCAAGTTGAGATATCTAATTGGCAGCTGGATATGCAAACCTAGCATTGGGCTGAAGATCTACATTTTGGATCTACATGCATCAGCATGTAGATGGAATTTAAAGCCACAAGAAGATGAAATGCACCTACGGAAAGAGAAGACCGAGAAGAGAGATCTGAAGACTTAGCTTTGGACACTCCAGTGTCCAGAGTGGGAAAGATGAGAAGGAACTGGCAAAGAGGGCCTCAGAATGAGTGGCTCAAAATGTAGGAAGAGATCCAAGGGACAATGGTTTCCTAGGGTCATGCTAAGAGCATATCTCTAAGAGGATGAAACAGTCTACTATCAAATTGATGAAGGATAGTTGGAAGGAAGGCAGGCAGGCAGGGACAAGGGGCCCCCCTGCCCTAAAGGAAACGACCCTTAAAAGGATCTTACACCACCCTAAAAGGAGCCCTCCACCCTTCCCCATATGAGCTAGGTGACAAAAATCTGATTGGATGACAGGTGCAGGGAGGGATCATCAGATTAAAACAGCCAGTCAACAAGCCCATAAAAATCCCTAGATTTAGAAACTCTGGTGGCAACCCTCTCAGGTCCCCTCCTTCCTCTGAAGTTTTGTACTATCACATTGCTATCACTCAATAAATCTTGTTTTGCTGCCCTCCACTCTGTCCGGGTCTACCTCTTCTTTGTTAAAGGGGCGTGACCAAGAACCACAGGCACCAACAGAGGAAAAAATCCTGTAACAAAATCATGCCAATATGTTTAATTAAATTAGTGAGAAATTCCCATTGGCTTTGGCAAGATGAAGGTCACTGAAGACCTCAATGAAAGCAGTGTTGGTGGAATGAAGGGGACAGGAGCCTGAGTGGATTCAAGAAAGAATGGCAGCCAAGAAAATGGAGACCAAAGACTCTTCAGAAGGGTTTTCCTCTAAAGAGTAGCAGGGAAATGAGGCAGCATCTGGAGGAAGACATAGAGTCAAGAGAGTTTTCTTAGATGGGAGAATACAGCCTGTGTTTGATGGTTATGATCCAGGTGAAGGGGTGCAATTATTGAGGCAGAAGAGAGAAGTTACATGAAATGTATGAAAAGAAGTTACATGAAAGGTATGAAAGAGCTACCTTCAGAGTAGAAGAGAGGGTGGGAATTGAGTGCTAGAGCAGTGGGGTGGTCTCAGAGAGAGCCATGGATGGCTCACCATTTTAACAGGAGAGAAGGCTAGTTCAGGGAGTTAAGTGTGGGGTTCTGGTGGTAAGAGTGTGTGGAAATTTGTTTCTGATCATTTCTGTTTGCTCAGGGAAAAAAGCAAAGAGAGAAAATGGGGCAGAAGTTATTGGGTGTCTTGAGAAGAGAGGAAGAACTTTAAGAGTCATTTAGGAGACGGGGTCTGTAATTGATTAGGACAATAGAGAGGGGCAACAAGATGACCTTAGAGTTTTGTGTTCATGTATTTACAGTGAGGCAATCAGCACAATTGTGTAT
This sequence comes from Ailurus styani, assembly GCA_002007465.1. Lineage (NCBI taxonomy): Eukaryota > Metazoa > Chordata > Mammalia > Carnivora > Ailuridae > Ailurus > Ailurus styani. The sequence continues at coordinate 339,122 of LNAC01000369.1, read as the reverse complement.
CTTCCTTCAGTCACATTCAGCTGTTTGGGGACTTGTGTGAAGTAAGCAGAGGACCAGGTATATTAACCATATGTTTTCCAGATTTGATATCTGGGACCTTGGTGACCCTTGGGAGACAGTCCCTCCCAGGGCTGCCAATTCCTAAAGAGTAAGTAAAGTAAAGGACAGGCCTGGGAGCCTGCCTTTTGTATGCAAACCAACCAGGAGAAAGCCCACACCCTAACCACCTCTCTTACACCCAGGGCCCCTAATTCCCTAATTACTCAAGAGCAGATACCAGGTTACTAGGGACAGCCTCTACACCCCACAGCCCTCTGAAAATACTCAAACTAGCCAATCCTAAACCTGTCTACCTGCCTCATTCATTCCTGCCTGTGGAAACCATAATCAAGGGCTCTTGTTCATGTTTTTCCCTAGCTCTCTCCCTTCTGAGCAACCTGGTGATTCCCTGTGGGATTCTCCCTGTGACAGAGGGTACCCCCTTCTCTTGGGATCTGTGAAACAAATGATCTTTTCGATGGCAGCCATCTCCTGATCTGTCGGCCTCATCCTACTGAATAAGAATAAAATGTACATTTTAAATACAGGATTATGTCTTGCCTATGGGTCACAGGAATTAGTATAAAGATGGATCAAGGGATCTACACTGAAAAAAGAGAAATTCAGCACATAAGGGATAAAGGGACAGTAAAAGGAATAGGTAGGGTCAATAGTTGGGGGTCTGAGGTGTTGGAGAACTACTGGAACTCATATACTGGGGTGGGTGAGATAGAAAAATAGGGGGTGTTGGTCAGACTGTGGCATGACTGAAACTGAAAATATGGAGAGAAGGCACTTACTGACAATGACTTGGTGTAGGTATGGCCATGGGTGTGGATTGCTGGCAGTAGAGACAGAAGTGTGGAAGACGATGAGAGGTGTGGAGGTCAAGGATGAGAAAGGGTTTTAGAAGAATCATCCATGTGGATCCTAAAATCCACAAGAATTTTTTTTTTTTTTTTAGTATGATCTCACTTGTATGTGGAGTCTCAAAAAGTCAAATTCACAGAAGCAGAGAGTGCGATGGTGGTTACCAGGGGCTGGGGGTAGGGGAAATGAGATGTTGGTCATGGGGTATAAGCTTTTCGTTGGTTATAAGCTGTATAAGATCTGGAGATTAAATATACAGCATGGTGACTAGAGTTGACAATTTTATATTGCCAAGAGAGTAGATTTTGAGGGTTCTTACCATACTCACACACAAAAAGATAACTATGGGAGGTGATGGAGGTGTTAATTAGCTTGATCATGGCAATCATTTTACACCATATATGTATATCAAATCATGGTGTACCCTTCCAGAATACTGAGCTCCACCTGTTAGGTGATCTCTGGATCTGGAAATCGTCCTCATACTCCCAGATCGAGGTGGTACAGTCCTCATAAAACTGATGCAGATAGGACCGGACTCCGTAGAGCTGGTACCCGGCCTCAGGAGCAGCCTGCGCCTGCTTGGACCCACAGATGTTGCTGCAAGAACTCATCCTTCCCAGATGTTAAAGAATTAGGTGGGTCCTCTCACTTGCTACAGATGGAATTTCTTGGATTGTCCTCTCGAATGCTTAACCACGTTCCCTTTGATGTCTTCCTCTTCCTCTTCTCCTTGTTTAGTCTTTGGCCTTTCTTTTTAATGGCACATCGTCCTTCAAACCTGCCCCCTCCGATCCCCTGACCCGTGAAGCAAGTGCAGCCGGCTAGCCGCAGATCTCTCGCGGGGGTCCCATCATCGCCGCCGCCGCCGCCACCGCCGCGCCCGCCCTGCGGAGCCAAGCCCGCGCGTGACTTGACAGCGGGGCGGCCCGCGCCCGAGGCCCCACAAGAATTTTATCAAGGATAATGTTTAGGGGGAAAGAGTGAATTAGGTGCTAAAATTCTCAAGGGGTAAAGAGGAGTGACTCTGAGGTGAGTAGATGACTATGACAATTTTATCACGTCTTTAAAGGCAGTAGTACATCAAACACGAATCTGGGCATAGAACTGAGGCCCACTTAACTTCTTCCTAGAAATCAAGTAGGTGAGGCCATTCATCTTTTTGGGCAGATAAGTATAACACCTCTTTCACAGATATTAGTTAGGGCAACTGCATTCAAGCTGCTGATCCTTATTGCCCCAGAATTTCCCAGAGGTGCCAGAGGGACTGCCCCCTGTATGTACATGGTGGGTGGGTGGGTGCAGGAGAAGGCGTGGAAAGGGATTAATTATCTAGTGAAAAGGAGAACAAAGAGATGAGGCTCTGGGTTCTCTGCTCTATGTCCCCCCAACCTGAGAAGCTCTATTTTTCATTGTTTATATTTGGGGTTTTCATTTGTGGTGTGAGGTGCATATAGGACACATGCAACACTTTCAAACATTTCCATGCTTATGAATTTAGGATTCAAAAAGGATTCCAAACACATTCCTTGCAAATACCACCAGTTTACTGCATGGGTTTTCATTGTGTAGAACAATTATGATAAGGGGCATAGGATTAATATTATGGCCCATATAAGCCTGCAAAATAATGGACTGAGTGATAAAGATAATTCTGGTCTATTTGAAATAAACTTTTCAGGAATTCCTCTTTTATTGGGAACAATTTATTTCTCCCATTTTATTTGCAAAGTTTTTATTCTAGTTAGTGACACTGGAGTTAGGCGGAGGTGTATAACACAGACAAATATAACCATTGATTTTTTCACTGATATAATTTTATTGTGGCATATGTTTTGTCAAGATGTTATGACATTACCTCAGGAAAGGCTGACACATTCTCCTGACTCTACAATGTAAATGTTTTGACTCAGCAAATGTTTTCTTCAGGACAAACACTGAAAGTTGGCAAATCCATTTTGCTAAAAGGCCTCCTGGATTATATGGTATTCATCCCCAAAGATGAAGCTGACCACTGCAAACTTGTTTTTTGTTTGTTTTAAATCACAGAGAAAAACTTTGAGTCTTATGGGTATGCCTCTAGGTCAAGTTGAGAAACTGATCTTGTCCCCATTTATTTTCTCTTAAGAAGGCAATCTTCCCCTTCCTTTTTAAAGCAAACTCCAGATAAGTGTCCCACCAGAGGAAATGAACGAGCAATAGCTCTCTTCTCCAGTGCACAATGTACTGATTCAAAAAAAGACTTTGCTTATCTGGTATTTGGGTAAATTTGCTGGCAAATAATAAAATTGGCTCCCTCAGTTTTCCTCTGAAGTTCCAAATGCCTGGAGCAGCACTTGTTCCGAGGATTTCTGTGCAGATTAGATTTGAGCTCTCCGGGGCTGGCTGTACAGAGTGGCACCTGCAGAGGGCACAGACAATTTATCTGTGCTTGTATGGAAGCCTGGACTTGATGTGCACTGTTGTTCCTTAATTACAACTCCCTGAGAAGGTTCAAAACATTCTTTGTAAATCTATGTGGGGTTTTTCTCCATTTTTCTTCTAAGAAGCTGGACGGTGGACATTCCTCTCAGTGGTAATAAAGAGACTTTGATGCCAGCTGCCATCAAATGTCACAGATAGTTTGGGTCACTGGGTCCAGTGGTGACTCTCTGAACCTCAGTTGGAGAGCCATGATTAGACCGCTAATCTTAGAATCCAAGAGCAGTTGGATAGAGCAATATAAATTGAGACCTGAATCCAAGGCACTTAAACTCAATCATCTTGGAAAGCCTGTTCTCTTACTCTTCGGTGGAGGTGGTTTTTAATTTAAATAGGATACATTTGGTTTTAAACCTTTAGTTCTTTCACCACATATTTGACAGATTCAAGCTTGACAAGTAATGCCTTAAGGCGTTAGAACATGCCTTGGAGTCCAAAGATCTTAAGACCTGGGTCTGATACTAACAGGGCAGTCTCAGGACAAGAATCTGTAACTTCTCTGAGTTTCCATCTTTCATTTACTTCACAGAGCTGTTGTGAGGGTCTAATGAAACTCTGTAATGACTCATTCAGATATAAGATATATTTACAATAAAGATTATTGTGTATACTTGAACCATACCCAGAGATCCTTGTTTAGCCTCTCTCTGCGCAAATACATGTTAAGTGGTTCTTATGGGGTTGTCTAGAGACAGAGCCAGTGCCCAGGATAATTTCTGCCACACAATTCTTACCATATTTACTACTTGCTGAATGAAATGAAATTTTCAGAGACATAAATATGTGGGGTTAGAATTCCTGTGTCCTACGGATAGGACAGCTGGGCTTTCACTTCAACTTTCACAAAATAGTAGTACATGCTCATGTCTATCTGTCTATGGTTCAGAAGGGTTAGAAGTGTCCCCAGATGCTATGAAGGAGTAGATGATCCCAGCTGGTGGGTGGCAGACATAAGACATGGAGCTACTTGGAAGGTGCCTTGGGCAAGTGAGGAATGAGTGAGGAATATGAGAGGAAGAAACTCTGGAAGTGTTTGCTTAGAGTTGGCCCTGATTGTTCTTTCTTAGAATGACTCCAGTCATTTCCCAGTGTAGTCATGGGCCTTGGTATGCTTGGAAATATCTGTCAGTGGTTGGTCTAACTGGGAGTCACATAATTAAGGATGTTCTGTGATGCTCCCACAGATGTGAAACCTTTAGATCTCACCTTCTACTTAATGGAGATAGAAATGTCTTTTCATATTCAGTACATCAGGTTCTGCTTCCACCTAGGATACAGAAAGCTGACAAGAACTCTGCTCTTTTTTTAACAGAGAGAACCTTGATAAACAACATCATAATTCTTCTTCAAACCATCAAAGATCTGAGGTTGTAGGCAACCAAACAGCCTGAAAGTCAAGAAAAGACAGGGCCTTCCACAGAGAGATGGGAGGGAAGCACTGATTCAATGATGCAGACATGGCTGGAAGAGCTTCCAGGGTCACACAAGTGAGTAAGAAGAATTCGGTTAAAACTTTAAATAGGTGCAAAGACCAGTCGTGGACTAGGGTGAAAATATAGAATCCTAGGGAGCTGCAGACACAATAGGAAGTCACAGGTACCTGCAAACTTCTCCATGGACCTTGCCCAGTACTCACTGAGAAAGACTGGGCACCAGAAGGAGACTGGCCTAGAGGAAGGCTGTGGCCAAATCACGTGTGTAAGTTCTCGTCCACCTAGGAGGTAGAGTCTCCACCCAGACCCTTGAGTGTGAACTGTAACCTCACTGTGGAGAAAATGGTCACAATCAAGGTCACCATCACCAATAACTAAGGAGGACATCACATCTCCATGACATGATACTATGAGAAGGGCACTTCACCTCTGTGGTATTTATCCTCCAAATCTATAATCTCAGTCTATTGATGAGAACATAGGACAAACCCATGTTGATGGCCATACTTCAAAATACCTGACCCATACTCTTAAATAAAAGTGTCAAGGTCATAAAAAAACAAGAAAATATGAATGAACTGTCACAGATGATACTAAAGACATATGTGGTCCCTAGATGAGATCTGGAACAGAAATATTACTGGTTAAAAAACAGGTGAAATCCAAATAATGTCTGTGGTTCAGTTAATAGTAATTTAGCAGTGTTAATCTTTTAATTTTGATCAGTATACCATGGTTACGTAAGATGTTACCAGTAGGAGAAGCTGGTAAAGAATGTATGAGAACTCTCCATAATCTTGTAGAATTTCTGTATGTGTAAAGTTGTTCCCAAATTAAGGGGTAAGGGAAGGTTTGATTATAAGGGAGAAGGAGGGAAATTTTAGAGGTGATGGCAATGTCCAAATATGTATGTCAAAACTTACTGGAGTACTGGGTGTGGTGCATAAACAATGAATCTTAAAACACTGAAAAAAATAAAAATTAAGGTGTTAAAAAACAAAAACAGAAAAAACCTTACTGAATATGTCCTTTGAAAAATGAATTTAATGACATGTAAGTTGTACTTCAATAAAACTGATTTTTAAAAAATATATAGTACATCACTGCTATGGACTTACGTGGACAGGAGCTTAGTACACAATGAAAGTGAAAGCCTCGCTGTAGGAAATTATCATGCCCTTATCCTTCCTCTATTAAGAATCTACCTTTCAATATGGGGGGGGGATCATATTTACCTCAAATTGCTTTTTTTCAAAGTGTAATTTATGGGAGATAGGCCAAGTTTTCACCCTCTGTTAATACAATAGGAATATTTATAGACATCTGACCCCCCACCCCCGCAGAGTAGAGTAACTGGTGAGTCCACACTGCAACAGAAATTCAAGGGGCAAAGATAGGTCAATTTCTCCTCTAAATATACCTCTTCCTCTTGGTAAAACAGCTGCAACCACAGGAGTAAACTTGCAGCAACCAGGTGGCTCTTTAGAGCAAAGGGGAGAAGAACTTTTATTTTATTTTTATTTTTATTTTTTTTTAAAGATTTTATTTATTCATTTGACACAGAGAGAGAGATTACAAGTAGGCAGAGAGGCAGGCAGAGAGAGAGGAGAGAGGAGGAAGCAGGCTCCCTGCTGAGCAGAGAGCCCGATGCGGGCCTCGATCCCAGGACCCTGGGATCATGACCTGAGCCGAAGGCAGCGGCTTTAACCCACTGAGCCACCCAGGCGCCCGGGGAGAAGAACTTTTAAAATAGTTTAAAAAACAACCAGCCAACCAACCATATGTATGTGGCATAAAATTAAAATACAAAATAACTTAAGAGTTATTAGATCCCATTCACTTCTATCCCCTAGCCCCTTCAGGTAGCTGGAGATACTGGCTTCCCAGAGATATTCCATGGAAATGTGAGAATATGCATGTATTCTTTTCAGTGCAAATGGTAGTATGTTATACCCTCCTCTCCTCACTTCATTTCCTTTTAGCTATTTTTTAAAAAATATACCTGCTTCATTACAAGATGTATTCAAAGCAGTTTTTTGCAACACATGCAGGAAAGTTTGGAGAAAGAAAATAGAACTAAGACAGAGGTTGGTTTGGTACCAATATTCATGCCCGAAGATGTTTTACATCCAAAGAAGTGGACACCTAATATGGCTCTGAGCTTTCTAGCAGCTAATACAGAGGAAAACACAGTTATATGATTTTAGTGTCTCTCACATAAAAGCTAACTGTTTGTCCTTTTATCATTTCTATGTATTCTTGGATAATTTTATGTTTTCATTTTTTAATTTTTTAAAAGATTTTATTTCTTTATTTGTCAGAGAGAGAGAGAGGGCACAAGCAGAGGGAGTGGCAGGCAAAGGGAGAAGAAACCTCCCTTCAGAGCAAGGAGCCTGATGTGGGACTTGATCCCAGGACCCTTGGATCATGATCTGAGCCAAAGGCAGACACATAATCAACTAAGCCACCCAAGTGTCCCCTACGATAATTTTAAACTACTGAATTTAAAATAAACCAAAACAACATCAACACCAAAAACATAAAAAAAAAATCATCAGCTTGTTCTAAGACTTGAGAAAAATTTCTCCTAGCAGTTCTCATTTTTTTTTTTTTTTTTGAGAGAGAGGGAGAGAGAAAGAGTGCACAGGCAAGTGGGGGAGAAGGGCAGAGGAAGAAAGAGAACTCTAAGCAGCCTCCATGCTCAGCATGGAGCCTAATGCGTTGCTTGATCCTGTGACCCTGACATCATGACCTGAGCCAAAATCAAAAGTCAGATGCCTAACTGAGCTATCCAGGAGCCCCAGCAGTTCTCATTTTTAAAGTAATCTAGTGTAATGGAAAATCCTCACCATCCTTACTTCACCTTGCTTTTTCATGTATCTAGAAGATCATTCCATAACTATATATACTGAGTTGACTCATTGTTGGGAACATGGAGTCTCTAGCTACATAGTATTCTATTGTGTGGATGTACTATGATTTTTTCACCAATCCACTATCCATAGGCATTTCTAGTGTTTCTAGGATTTTGCTCTTTCAAATCATGCTGCCATAGATTCCTTGTGCACACATCATTTCACATACCTGGAAGCATATCTGTAAGGTAAATTCCTACAAGTGGATTTACTGGGTCAATGTGTGTGGCTACTGTTCATTTTGACAGCTTTGCAAAATTGCTCTTCAGGTATAGTGTACCAATTTATACTCTCCATTTGCACATGTGACTGAGTCTGCTTCCCCATGCATGCCCTACTCAACATGTTATTCTACTCTCCAATCTCAAAAAACAACTATTGCATGAAAGGGAGCATCATTGTGTATGCTTAAGTACTTAAAATGTTTCTGATGTTTTATGTGACCTGTCTGTTCATATCACCTGTCCATTTTTTTCTAAGAGATTATTGGTCTTTTCTCTTTGGATTATAGGAACACCTTATGTACTATGGAAACTATCCTTTTATACAATCTCTTACAATTTTCCCCAGTGTGCTATTTAACTTTTGAATATGTTCATGGCATTTTTTTTTGCAATGCAGAAAATTTTTACTTTCATGTCATAAAATTTATCAATAGTTTCTTTTATGTGTTTATGGACTTGAGGTTATATTTGGTAAGGCATTCACCACTCTAATATCATCTCCACTGCTTTCTTCTATTTCTGTTGTTTTCATTTGGAATTTAATTAGTGTAAAAAAAAAAGTAGGATAGGGCTTCACATCTGTCCTCTTCTTGATGGCAATCCAGTGATCCCAATGATGAGTAATCCATCTCTGTCTCCTGGTTTGAAATAGGGATGGGCAGCTTCTTGAACTGAAGGAACCCCATGGTAACCTGCAAAATCTTTCTTTGTGGCATCTGTAACCTCCGAACCTTGCTTTTGTACACTTCTGGCAGAAGAGCGAAGGCCTCCATGTGAGGCCTTCAAGGAAGGCCAGTTTGGCTCAAGTCCCTTCTCACCAAGCAGGAGATGGCAGCCACTGCAGTTGCCTGATGCCCCAGGTACCCTACCACAACTAGGAAGATGCTGCAGACTCATGCTCTCATTTCTCCCCATGCTCTGGGCCAATAAAATTTCAAAATACCCCATTTTTTTTTGAGGGTGACTTCTCTGAAAATGCGGTCTTCTCTAGGCATTCCACTAGAGGGTGCTTCAACTATACATATTTACATACTCCTAAACACACACGTGTTGTTTGTGTGGGCGGCACACATACATGCCAGCAATTGCTAGTTCTTGAGCAATTTATGACATGGGAGCATGACTGAATTTGTAATGGTCTCTCAATCCTTCTATGTGTGATCACATGGCTCTCCCAAAGATTCACCCTCCTCCCAGTGAGCTGCTGGAACTCAAGGAGTGTGGGAAGTGAAGATCCACCAGAACTGAAACTTAGCAATGACAGGAAAAGGGGCTCATGAATTTAGTCAGTTTCTCTCCTTGGTCTCTTTTCCTGAAAGAGGTTTTTGTTTTGTTTTTGTTTTTGTTTTTAAGATTTTATTTATTTATTTGTCAGAGAGAGAGAGAGTGCAAAAGCAGGGGAGCAGCAGGCAGAGGTAGAGGAAGAAGCAGGACTCCCACTGAGCAAGGAGCCCTATGCAGGACTCGATCCCAGGACTCTGGGATCATGACCTGAGCCCAAGGGAGCTGCTTAACTGACTGAGCCAAACAGGTATCCCTCCCTGAAAGAGGTTTTAGGGGAAGATTTGGGCTTTCAAGGATCTGAAATAGAAGGAGAGAGCTAAAGCTCACTAAAAGGCATAAAGTTTCCAAAGCCCTGGAGTTACATATGCCGTGGGAGGAGCCGTAAGAGGGCCCGTGCTCTAAGGGGAGCTTGGGGCTGTGGGAAGTGGGGTCAAGGGATGAGCGTGGCTGCATAACTCAGTAGTTTGAGACCAGCAATCACAGGGCAGGCGGTAAAAGATGTGGCTTTTTAAAGAGATTACCCTTTCAGGAAAGAAATTGAACAGTGGATTTAAAAGATTACTTTTGCCTGAAAATTAAAGCAGAATAAATAAGAATCCTGGAAATGGGGAATTTGATGAGAAGACCTTGAAATATTACAGGACAATATTACAGGATAGGGGCCCAGTAATTGACTCTGAAGCTAAAAATAACAGAGGTGTCTATTGTGAGCAGTGGTCTTGAAACTTTGCTGTATACTGGAATCATGTAAAAGGCTTTTTTTTTTTAATTTTATTTTTATTATTTGCCCAAGGGGTACAGGTCTGTGAATCATCAGGCTTACATCTTTCACAGCATTCACCAAAGCACAAACCCTCCCCAATGTCCATAACCCATCCACCCTATCCCTACCCTCCCACCCCCCAGTAACCCTCAGTTTGTTTTATGAGATTAGAAGTCTCTTATGGTTTGTCTCCTTCCCCATCCCATCTTGTTTCATTATTTTTCCCTCCCTACCCCCCACAACCCCCCACCCTGCCCCTCAAGTTCCTCATATCAGAGAGATCATATGATAATTGTCTTTCTCTGATTGACTTATTTCGCTCAGCATAATACCCTCCAGTTCCATCCATGTCGTTGCGAATGGCAAGATTTCGTTTCATGTAAAGGGCTTTTTAAAAAGTCATGATTTCTGGGACTCATGCATAAGCATTTTTAAAAATTTTTCCAGGCAATTCCAACATGCAGCCAAGCTCAAGAGAATATAGGCTCCATCAGTGGTTCTCAGACTTGAGTGAGCATCAGAATCACCTGGAGAGCTTCTGGGAACACAAATAGCTGGGCCCCAGCCCCAGAGTTTATGATGCAATAGGTTTGGGGTGGATGACCAAAAACTGAGTCCTTGAAATGCGGTTACTCTGAATTGAGATGTGTGGTGAGTTAAAAATACACACTGCATTTCAGACTTAGGGCCAAAATAAAAATGTAAAATATCAATTACATGTTAAAAATCATAATACCTTGTATCTAGTGGGTTAAAATGTACTATTAAAGTTAATTTCACCTATTTCTTTTTAGTTTTTAATTGTGGCTACTAGAACATTTAAAATTACATATGGGCTAACATTATATTTCTATTGAACTTTTCTGGTTTAGATTAGCATTTCACAAATGATAACCCTTAAGCCACCTGTATAAGAATGATCTGTTGCGCTTGTTAAAAAGATCGAGTTCTGGGGTGCCTGGGTGGCTCAGTCGTTAAGCGTCCGCCTTGGGCTCAGATCGTAATCCCAGGGTCCTGGAATCGAGCCCCGCATCGGGCTCCCTGCTTGGTGGGAAGCCTGCTTCTCCCTCTCCCACTCCCCCCCGCTTGTGTTCCCTCTCTCCCTGTGTCTCTCTCTGTCAGATAAATAAATAAAATCTCAAAGAAAGAAAGAAAGAAAAGATTGAGTTCTTAGAGTGACAGACTCAGAATTTCAGGGGTGGGCCAGGGAACCTGCACATTAAACAGTAGCTCCTTGGATGTTCCTGCCACATGCTAGATGAACAAAGAAAGGATGACGAAAATGAAGTTTTTCACCTAGGATTTAGTGTAATCATAACATGGTTCAGTGCAAATGAAGAATCAAGAAAGATAACATTGAGGATGCTCTGTTTCATAAACAAAGCCCAAGCAAGGGTAAAATCTGTCTAAGCTGGTTGAACTGGAGAAGCAGGAATTTGGAAAACTGTCTCCTAACTACCCAAAGTGTGGACCTTGGACCAACAACATCAGCATCCCTTAGAAGTTTATTAGCAGTGCAAATTTTAGGCCTCACCCCATCTACTGACCCAGAATCTGCATTTCAACAAGACCCCAAGATGACTCGATTCAATTGCACACGAAATATTTTTTACCACTTCATCAGGGCATATTTTACATATCATATAATGCACCCATTTCAAGTGTACAGTTCAATTTTAGTGAAGTTAGCAAGTTGTACAGTCATGACCCTAAGTCATAAATCACCATAAAACATTTCTCTTCCCCCAATGAGATCCCTCACGCCCATTTACTGTCAATCCCTGTTCCATTCCCATCCCAGGCAACCACTGATCTGCCTATAGATTGCTGTTTTCTGGATATTTCATACATATGGAATCATACAATATGTGGTCTCTTGGGTCTTGCTTGCTTCTTAAATTTAGTATAATGTTTTTGAGGTCCCTCTGTGTCATGCATTTTCAGCACTTTATTTCTTCTTATTGCCAAGTAGCATTCCATTGTATGTTATTTTGTTTATCTGTTCATCAACTGATGGACTTTTTTTTCAATTTTGCAACTATTATGAACAATTCTGTGAAGAACATTTGTGTGCGAGTCTTTGGGAAGACATAGATTTTCATTTCTTGGGTAGATATTTAGGAGTGGAATCACTAGGTAAATAGTAATGCATGTTGAACTTTGAGAGGTACCACTCTGGGGCAATTTCTGTGTGTACTACAATCAGGATCACCCCATGTAAAGGAGGGTGCGTGGCTATGGAATTGTTCAGTATGGGTAAAGCTTACTTCTATTTTGTGTAATGTGGGCCACCTAACTGATTTGGTCCATGAAATAGGCTTACTCATAGTTCTTACTGCAAAGGGTTACTGTGAGATTTAATGAGATAGAAGGGCCATTTACAGACATTAGAGCCAGGGGAACCTGGACTGATGGCTGATTTTGTTAACTTTTTATGCTACCAACCACCTCCAAGGCTCAGTTTATTTATCTGGAAAATGGTGGATAATAATACACTCCTTGTGAAGTCACTGTGAGGTCTAAATAAAGTAGTGCATGCAGTAGTCTTAACATAATACTCAATAAATGTTAGCTTCTACTGTATAAAGCACCTGGCTCAGAGTGGGTGCTCAGGAAACACTGGGTCACTGGAAGATGGTTTCTCCATCTTGTATGTTTCCTGGGGAAGAAATGAATTAGGAGGACACACACACACGTTTACACATTTCCATGTTCTTTTGCTTGGTGTGGTATAATCAGGGGTTTCTCAGCATGATACAGTCATGCGTGATTAACAGACTTCAATGCCAAGCCCAGGACATGTGCCTGTGACCCTCAAGTTTCAGTTCTGGGACATACAAATACATACGGCTTGCTTATAGGCTCAGATTAGTTTAGGAGCCCCTTGAGCCTCTTAGCTTAGAGAGAAATTCACCAGGTAACCACAGGCTGGCCCACTTGTGTAGCAGAGCACAGAAACAACCTGCAGCAGCCAGAGAGGTTATGGGTCAGTGAGCTTGACCAACCATTTTTTCAGGTAATTCTAGGACCAGCTTGCAAAGTCCTAGAATCCTGTCAGTGCTTCAGCTAACCTCTGTAATCTAGACATATGCCTATAATGACCTGCCCTCTTCCTCAGTCTAATTTAAAGAACTCTTGCAAAAAGACAGGCACAGGAATGTCTACTAACAAGAGCTTTTGCACATGACCCCATCCTTAGATGACCTCTGGTGCCCTGACCATCCTCACCCATCACCTCTGCTTGGGTGGCTGGAGGCTAAATGAGTGCCTTCACCTCTGCAAGCAGATGATCTCCTTAGTGAAACCATCTTCCATCTCTACCAGTCAAGCTATGCCTGCAGTCTGTTCTGGCTCTGGAGGCCTGCTCAGTAGAGGAGTGAGAGAATCTCTTTTTCTCTCTGTTCCAGAAAGCCACTAGGTTAGTCTGCTCCAGCTACCATAACAAAATACCTCCGACCATATGGCTTAAATAGTAAGTTTTCTTTCTCACTGGAGGCTGGGAAGTCCAAGATCAAGGTCCAGCAGTATTTGGTCTCTGGTGAGAGCTCTTATCCTGGCGTGCAGTTGGATGCCTTAGGGTCCCATCATATATAGCTACAGTGCGGGGCTTCAGGCTTTAACATGTGAATTTGGGGGGGGGGACACAATTCAATCTATAGCCACCACTTGACAGAAGTACAGTTTAGAGAGATCCCATTGTTTGGTGACTATGACTATTGTTGTCTGTTGGTGGGGGTGGGAATACGTGGGCTGGAAAGAGCAGCATCTGCCAGAAGGCAATGTGGGTCATCATTTAGGAGCTGAGACCCACATCAACTGTGTTCGCAGGGATAAAAGGATTATCATCTCAGACAGGGAGGCTGAAAGCTCAGAAGTGGCTATCATATCATCTTATTCGTAAAAAAGGGAGGAAAAAAGCAAATCCTTAACTCAGGCACCAAGTGCTTAATTTTCATTGTCTATGTGACTGCCACTGCACTGCTGTCTCTCAGCATTTAGCAGAAGTATTAACATGTATTAGATCTCTGCTGGGGCTTAATGACAACAGGAATTATCCCAATTTCGAAGGCAATTATTTATCTGGTGACCTTTCACAGAGTGGCAAGTTTTCCTTCAGGATTTTTTGCAGTGACTGATATTTCCAATAAACGTGGGTCTCTCCCCCCCACCCCAATCAATTGTTGGTATTTGACTGTCATGAAACTAAAAGCTGTGAAATTAATCCTGCTGCGCGAGCTATGAAATGGGGAGCCGAGAGGAGGCTGTCGGTCCCTCTCACAGAATATCTGTGCACCATTATGATACAGATTATGGGCAACATTACTGAACTTGAGGCATAATGGTCTGCTGTGATGATGGGAACATGTGCCGCTGAGCACGGGGTGTCTGGAAGGGTTCATGCCAGTTTCTTTAAAGCAACCCTGCTACGATTGCCAGGTCATGCTGGAGGACTTATTTGCATTCACTTCCCTAATTTCCACCCCAATTAGCTGTGACACCAGGGACAATTTCCTTGGCAATCTGTACAGACCTAAAGGTGAGGGAAACACCTGGACCAGCCCATCCCACCATGCAGACTTCGGAGGTGCTTTTATGTATTGGTCTGAAACATTGCTATAATATCCAAGCGGGCTTTGGGGGACTGCATTTGTGTCTCTGTGATCGGTGGTGGCTGCTTTCAGAAACACTGAGAGGGAGGTCACCATTCTCATCGGTGACTTACAAATGAGAATGCTCTAGTCAGAGAGTTTTAAAATGTAGATTTTATTATTTTGCAGGTATGGCAAGGCCAACAGATCAGAAGATGACTGCCCTTGAAAAAAGCTGGTTACACTCACAGATTCCAAGAGAAGGTGCCTGTGAGGAAGAACCGGGTCAGTCAGGATGCAGAACAGGACGGGGGAAACGTGAGTAAGAGTGTGTTTTCCACAGGAGGGAATGGGCACAATAGGGGACGCGGGCAGAGGCTTGGCTAATTTGGATAATTCCAGAGGACTCTGAGGCATCGAGGCTGTCCCTGGTTGTCCAGTACCTGAAGTGATTACAGCAGGTGGCTAGAGGCCCAGAGCGTGAGGCCTTGGAGGGCCAACTAAATAAGGAGGTGTTTGGGGTGTGGGGTCTACAGTGGTTGGTTTGCATATGAACGGCAGAGTGGCAGGTGAGTCATCTATTATCTCTAGCAGTTGGCTAGTTCTGGGAGGGGCAATCTCTCCAGGATCAGCAAGGCCCCAGACGTCAAAGCATCGGTAAGACATGGTTAATACACAGAGCAATGAGCTGCTAAGCATCAGGACTCACAGCTAGGCTGGGGCATAATGACAACTGCAAAGCAAAATACACAGGTTTCTGGTACCGAACTATGGAATCATAGTTTCAAGTCAAAGAAGGGACCTTAGGATCATCCTACTTTCCTATTTGGATGAGGAAATTGGAGCCCAGAGAGGGCACATGGCCTACTCCAGATCATAGGCATTCATGACTTCATTCTCCAGTCAGTCCCTTTCTCTGCCATCCTTGCTCGCCCCACTACGTTTCAACACGATGACCCTGGACCTGCACACATGTGCCCCCTCAACTCTATGCACATGTGTGCAGGGGAGGTTTTCTCATTCTTTTATCCAGTCCTACAGACACGCACTAGAGCTCTGCAATGGATTCATTTTGGCTTGGGCCAGTGTCAAAGCAAACAAAAACTGCTGGAAGAGATGCTTCATCAAACCATGCTGGGAAGCTATGTTTTGGAGAAAGGAGCTCTCTACTGAAAATAGACAAACCTTTTGAAAAGAGCTTCCCTCTTCCTCTTTTCACAAATTTACCCCAAGACCTCCCATCTTTTTCATAATGTGGCCTCAAGTCTGTAACTTTTCCTTTAGTTCTACGACGGTAACCAGCATCTACTGTCTAGAAACTTCTTTTTTCCCCAGGTGAGAAAGTATAACAAATTTAGCAATTTGTAATTTTAGTCTGCGACTGAGTTTCAGATTTATAGCTTGAGCTTGTCCCCAAGCTTGGTCTACATGGTGGGTGAACAGCTCGCTCAGTGGCTCTCAGCCTTGGATACACAGTAGAATCACCCAGGGACACTTTTAAAATACCAATGCCAGAGCCCCACTTCTCCAGATACTCTGATTTAATTGATGTGGGGTGGGGCCCAGGAAATGGGATAGTTTTTAATGCTCCCCAGGTGATTCTAATGTGCAGCCAAGAATGAGTATCCCTGAGCCAGAGGGAGACAAATGTGACTGACAAAACCAACCAACAGTAACAGAAAAAGGTGACAACCTAGATTCACCTAAGAAGAACAATCCCTAGGCCTGAAATACAGAAACTGCTAGCCAGGTGGTCTTTTCACTTCACACAGGATCCCCCTGCTGCTGCTATTCGACACAAAAGCTGATGACGGTGTACCCCCTGCCCCTTAAAATCCTTCAATGGTTCTCCATTGCCTGAGAATTCAGTAAAAGTCTGCAGAACAGCTGTTCTGCTTACCATTGTTCCATGACACACCACCCCCAAATTTCAACCATGTTGTTACATTCACAGATCTGTGAGTCAGGAATTTGAATAGGACACAACAGGGATAGCTTGTCTGTGCGCCATAGTGTCTGGGGTCCCTTCTGGGAAGATTCAAGAGCTAAGGGTTGCTTGTCAACTGGGCCCTGGAATCATCAGGAAGTGTTTTCACTCTCATGTCTGCAGGCTGTTGCTAGCTGTCGGCTGGGATCTCAGCTGGTACTATTCACCTGAGCAACTGCCTGTGGCCTCTCCACGTAGCCTGGTGGTCTGAACACCAGTATGGGGGCTTCGGCCTAGTTGGATGTCTTAGTCGGTGGCTCAGCATGCCAAAAGGCAGGTGTCCCAGGAGACGAGGCAGAAACAGCACTGCCTTCACTGACCTAGCCTTGGAAGTCACAGAATGTCCTTCCACCGGATGCCAGCTGCAAGGCAGTCATAAGCGCACTTGGATTCAGTGGGAGGGGACATAACCCCATCTCTGGATGGGAGAGGGTGGCAAGGACACATTGCAGAAGATTGGGTGACATGGGAGATATTACTGGAGCTGACTTTGGAGAATAGAATCTGTGGCGATAGCATAGAAGGCACTGCAATTGTTTCTCTAGCATCACATAATCTTTATCTCAGACAACAGGTAGCCTTCATGCTCATCAGGCTGAAGGATATGCAGTCTTCAGAGTGTTTTCCAGGCCACCTTTTCCCCATGTTTTTCCCTTTCTCCACAGTGGCTGATTCCCTGGCTCAGATCCCCTGCCCTGACACTCAGCCAGCCTGTGGGGCTGGGCTCAAGCATCTCCTCAGGGAGGAAGCTCATGGAGTGCTAGGTGCTCCTTCTCTGCTCACTCAACTGGGCCTCCCACCCTCTCTCTCTCCCTTGATCTCCCTCACCTCACTGCTTGTTGTTTGCTTATTCATCTCTCTCTGTTTCCCTCTTTACTCTCTTGGCTTCTTCAGGGATGAGGCTCTTTTCTTTCAATATCCCCAAAAGTTAGCAGTGCTAAGCACATAGTAGGTGTTTGAAATATCATAGCTTTTATTATGCAGTTCTTCTTGTGGGAAATTCACATCTTATAAAAGTAAGATTGAAAAATTGTACTTGCCTCTTAGATTGCAATATTTCTCTAGTATTTAAGGAGGTAGGAAATCCTGTGGGGACTGGGACTCACTAGAGGTTATCCCACTTTGCACTGCAATACCCGAATTGTTCCTTGGCCCTAGGCAGCCATTTAGATCTCTCTTGGCCTATCATTCCCATTACAAAAATGCCTCCCTTGAGTGTTAGTGAATGAATTTGTTAATGTTGGTGAAGTGCTTAGAAGATGGAAGGAGCTGTGAGCTAAATATTATTAATAATAATGGTAGTAAGATTGATTATTCATTTCCACAGCACTTCTCCTATTCAGGCTGTGCAAAATTGGAAATTGGTTGTGTTAAATTGGTTTACCTGCTCCATTTGGCCCTGTCAGGAAAATCAATGAGACACACATGAATATTCTCCTATGTACATAGCCATTTTCAAAGTTAGACAATCATCAATATTTATTGTAAGTATTTATGGAGAAAATGGATGAATATTTAACACATGAGAGCATTTAGGTATTATTAAATGTACTTGGCCAAGCAGATTTTAAAGCTATATTTTGGCTTTAACTCACAACAGAAAATCTATATTTTTAATTAGATACATGGGCATGTTTGAGAGGCTGTCACTGGAAAGGTCTCTGAAATCTGAAGTCAGAGACCAGCTTTCAAATGGCAAAAGCTCTGTTTTGCCCTTATGCCTACTCAGAAGTTCCAGGCAATTGTAAGTCACTACTTCTAAAGATTTCCTGGTTTTACTGATCGACAGCCTAATATCAGAAATGGGCACTTCCCACCCCAAGGCCACACATGCTTCAGTGGGCTCTGGATCTCCCCATATTAAGACTCATGGCAAACTTTGCAGGAAGGGACATTGGCCACTGCATAGTTTGAAGGAATCGACTCTGATTGCCAAAGCATCACAAAGACCACAGTATAGAAGGCTAAGGGAAAAGCACTTCTTGGGAGGTTAAAACAAGTGTGTTCCAGTCTGGTCTCAGCCACTAACCATCTGTGTACATGAGATATGACTTGGGACATGACTTTACCTGTAGGGGCCATCTCTGAGGCCTTATGGTTTTCCTCGTCTATAAAATAAACTAGAGGATATTAAAATTTTTTCCAGAGCTCATTTTCAGTACATTTACAGATATACTGACTTTGATGTATAAAGCAACCACATTTGGCTTGTCACTACCTGGTATCCTCTCTCAATCTTCTCAGTGAAGAACCCCAGACATTGGGCTCTTTTTGGTTTTTTGACAGGAGCCAACATGGCTGTGCCTCCTAAATTTGACCCATGTGGGCCAAGAGATTTTGGCTTCTTCCAGTCCTTCTGGGCTCCAAGGAAGCACCATGCCATGGAACAGTGGTTGCAAGAACTTTTCTGTAAAGGACCAGAGAGTAAATATTTTCAGTGGTCCCTACTGCAACTAGACAACTCTGCCCATGAAAGTAACCACAGAAAACATCTAAACAAATGGGTGTATCTCTCTTCCAATAAAATTTTATGGACATAAATTTGAATTTCATGCAATTCTCATGTGTCACAAAATATTATTCTTTTTTTGGATTTTCCCCAACCATTAATAATGTAAAAGCCATTCTTCATTCAAGGGCACACAAAACCAGGAGGGCTGCACACTGCCCATGTTATAGCTGAAAGGAGTGGTTGTCCTAGGCCTGCACTTCCCTCTGGGGAGGGCACACCTCTGTGGGAGGGAAGTGACATGGGACATGTTCTTCAGGGATACCCTTTATCACAGAAGTCACAAAGAAAGGGAGACTACATGGCTATGACATCCAGGTCTGACCTAACTGGATCTCAGAGACTTTGGTTCCTACCACACTTCTGGGCTTAGGGCCAGTGGGCCCTCAGGAACTAGCTGCTCTTGTCTGAATTCTGTTTCATCAGGGAAAGGGCATCATTCATAGCCTGGAGCCATCCTCTAGATTTCCAGGAAGCTGTGGGGATGGAAGATGGAGAGCAAAATGGGGCAAATAGGAGGAAAGAGAAGGTGCAAAAACCACAACCACGTCTAGAACTAAAGATACTTAATCTATGAAGTGGAAAGGGCTTCATCTCCACCCTCTCATTAATTCCTGGGAAGAGTTAGCAGCACAGAAGAAATGAGTTCTACTAAAGGGTGGGTCATGTTCCAAGTCTCATGTCTCACACTTTGGGAGTTCACGCACAGGGTACCCCCATGTCTCCCACCAGAGGCAGTAGAACCGGGATGAGCCACTACTACCATGCTACCACAATCACTATATCAATAATCTAGTAGTCATGTTCTCGAGAGAAACATAAACAACAAGAGATAGATGATAGATAGGTAGATAGATAGAGATGAAATAAGGAATTAGAAACATAAACAACAAGAGATAGATGATAGATAGGTAGGTAGATAGATAGAGATGAAATAAGGAATTGGCTTATGCAATCATGGAGGCTGAGAAGTTCCAAGATCAACAGCAGGCAAGCTGATGGTTTAAGTTCCAGTTCAAGGTCGAGAGAAGACTAGCGTTCTAGCTCAACTGGTCAGGCAGGCAGAGTTTCCTCTTACTGAGCCTTTTTGCTCTGTTCAGGTCTTCAGTGGATTACATGAGGCCCAACCACACTAGGAGGGCAATCTGTTTTGGTTGGTCTACTGATTAAAATGCGAGTTATCACCCATAAACCCCATCACAGGCACACTCAGAATATCTGACCAAATGTCTGGGCACTCCATGGCCCTGCCAAGTTGATACATAAAATTAATCATCACACCCTCCTGAAAGCACTGGGCTTCCCTGTATGGATCTGTTTATCTCCAGTCATGCCCAATATAAACTTGATCAAGATGGGCTGCCTAGCAACCATACCACATTCTCCTAGGGCAGTCACTCTCTCTCTCCCCTAAATGACAATTACATAATCTGTTCCTCTCTCCTCAACCCCCAGCACTTTCTCCCTACTCTTCTCTCTCAGCTAATGACATTACTTCCTATTTCACTGAGAAAGTGGAAGCACTATGAGAACTTGCAAAAGTTGTCAGCACAATATCTACCCACCTGCCAGCATCTGCCCCTACGCATCTGCTCGTATTCCTGTTCCTGCAGAGGAACCCCCCGCCCCATGGTCCTATCCATGGTCATCCCTCCCCTTTGGCCTCTCACCTACTAAAGCACATCACTCTAGCAATTTTTCCTTCTTCTGCTTGCATCATGAATTTTCCCCTCTCTTCTGGATTATTTCCACCAGAATATAAACACGTTTTATTTCTCCGGTCTTAAATACATGCACACACATACACACATGCATTCATATTCTCTCTCAACCTACTTTTATGTCCAGCTAGTGCTCAATTTCTTTGCTTCCTTTTTATAGGAAGGAATTGTTTCCAAGTTCTTGCCCCTTGATGTACAGAATTTATACAGTTAGGTAGGTAGTTGGGCTCTTACCATCACCACCCACATTATTAACTTCAGTGGTCAATTCTCAGTTATCTTCTTATCCACCAGCAGTATTTGACACAGCCTATTTCTCTATCTGCCTTAAAACCCTATCTTCCAAAAAAAACCCACAAAAAACAAAAAAACAAGAAAACAAAAAACCCAACCAACCAACAACAACAACAAAAAAAAAAACCCTTTCTTTAGCTTCTGGGACCACACACACTCCTCATTTCCCACGTACTGCACAGATGGCTCCTCCTTAGTTTCCTTTGTTGGTTCTCCCTTATTTCTCCTTAGTCTTAGACTCCTCCCTTAGACCCCTTATTATCTCCATTCACACTCACTTTCTAGATATCTAGATCTCAATCATATCATGATTTAAATACCATGAATGTGCTAACAATCTGCAAAATAAATTTCTAGTCTGGACATCTCTCTTGAACCTCTCTGACTTTAATGCTGAGCTGCCTACTTGAATCTATCCTTAGATGTTCAGTGGAAATCTCATATCTAATGGGGTTCAAACCAAACTCCTGATCCTCTCCCCTCTAACCCTCTATGTATTTGTTCCCTGGGGTTATTCTAACAAAATACCACAAATTGGGTGGGTAACCAGAAACTCATTGTCTCACAGTTCTGGAGGCTAGGAGTCTGAAATCAAGGTGTCAGCAGGAATGGCTCCTTCTGAGGTTGTGAGGGACAATCTGTTTCATGCCTCTCTCCTAGCTTCTGGTGGTTGCTGGCAATTTGGGGAGTTTCTTGGCTTGTAGATCCCTGCCTTCATCTTCACATGATGTCTTCCTTGTGTGTGTCTATGTCCAAAGTTCTTTTTTTTTTTTTAAAGACACCAGTCACACTGGATTAGGAGCCAGCCTTCTCCAGTATGACCTCATCTTTTTTTTTTATGTTTTGTTAGTCACCACACAGTACATCATTAGTTTTTGATGTAGTGTTCCGTGGTTCATTGTTTGTGTTTAACACCCAGTGCTCCATGTAGTATGTTCCCTCTTTAATACCCACCACCGGGCTCACCCATCCCCCCATTCCCCTCCCCTCCAAAACCCTTAGTTTGTTTCTCAGAGTCCATAACCTCTCATGGTTCATCTTCCCCTCCAATCACCACCCCCTTCATTTTTCCCTTCCTTCTCCTATTGTCCTCCATGCTATCAGTATGACTTCATCCTAACTAATTACATCGTCAACAACCCTATTTCCCAATAAGGTCAGGTTCTGAGGTGTGAGGAGTTAGGACTCCAAAGTAGGAATTTGGAGAATGCCACAATTCAACCCACAGCACTCTCTAGACACACCCTTTGATGGAATCCAGTTATTTAGGTGAAAAACACTGGAGTTATCCTTGAATCTCTTTTTAAATCTCCTCACCTAATATATCAACAAATTCTATTGGCTCTGCCAGATCCAGAATCTGACCATTTCTCACCAAATTCACCACTGCTACCTGATTCAGGAACCCCTTGTCTCTCTTCTTCATCACATTAAGAGTTCTACTCTTGCCTCCCACAATCTAGTTAGGAGCCCTAATATATTGACAAGAATGATCCATTTCCAGTATCATTCAGATCATACCATTCTTCTGTTTAAAATCCAAGTGGGGTGACATCCAGTTAAAGTAATGGCCTAAGTCTTCACACAGGCCCTGTTCTGTATGACCCCTTTTTGTTCCTTGAATGTACCAGGAATTCTCATTCCTGCAGTGTTTTTCCCCAGGCTTACTTCCTTACCTCCAACTTCTGGCCAGAATGTCCCCTTTCAGGAAGGCTTTCCCTGAACACCCTAATTAAAATCACAGCCCTCCCCATACCTAAGCTCCTATGGAGCTTATGGCAAAAGAAATGAAGCAGGGACTTGTGTGCCCAAGATATCCTGATTTCTGGTATAATTAACCTCCTGTATGCAAATTATTTTAAGTAATTTGATCTCAAACCTACTTGGTTTGTGCACAAACAAGCAGACATAAGCAGGTGCTCAGATAAGGTAAATTTTTTCATGTCAAATTGTTTCTTCCTTCTAGAGTGAGCCAGCTCAAAACTGCCAGAATGTACAGCCATGAATTGGCAGTAGCCAATGTTGCATGAGATCATAAATCTTGCTCGAGGACAACGTAGATAGCTCTGCAAGCTCATACAACATTCATGGAATCTGGGCCATTTCCAGCCTAGAGTGTCTTGTAGCCAGAGGACTTGAGACTTGGTCTCAAAATCAATGAAATTAATGTTTTTATACTCTGATCTCATAAAACACTGAAATCTTTGGTAAGAGTTTAACAGAGAATTTTGAAATGCTTCTTGTAGTGTGCATTTCATATAGCCTTTTGCATTGTTAGGTTCCCTAAAACTCTAAATGTTCTGCCAACGAAGGATAGGAAGAGGGAATTCACTACTTCACCCTGCAGAACTTCTGACCAGGGGCCTCTTTCTCACCCTCACTATCGGAGTCGGCAAAATCCCTCCCAGCTGCGATTGCTGTTTTCCAATGGCTTGCTGTGCTTTCTATTGCATACTCTTGCTTCTTCGGGGTTTCTCCTATTCTCAAGTCTGTTGGACACCATGATGCTTCCTTCTTTCCCTCCTCCCATAAGCCTTCCCCCACACCCTATCCTGTTGCCCTGCAGAGTTTGTGAATGATGGAGGTTAGTCTTCACCTACTTATGGGTTTATGGGGTGCCTCCTCCCTGGTTTTGTTGTAAATGTTTTATCCCTCAGGTAATCATCCTCTATCCCAAACTTCCCTCTTTCATATTTTATGGTAGGATTTATTATCCAAAGGATAATTGAAACTCGCAGAGGGTAAGGAACTTGCCCCGGGTCTCATGGCTTGTAAGCACTAGGTATGGGGTTTATGCAATCTGTTTAACTCAGCTTTCCCTCTTTACATTGTGCAAAACTGCATCTCTTATTTATTTAGGATGGTTATTATTAACATTGGCATTGGATAGGTTGTTTACTCACTCTGGGAAAATTATTCTTCTTCTAATTTATTCCCTTGGTCCCTAACTTTATTCAACGTCTTCTATTGTTCTTCAAATCCATTTGCTTTGTGGAGAAACATATTCATTTTGGTGATTTTGTCAGTCACTTCTGCAAAACATTTCTAACTATTCTCCTACTTCCCAAAACTTCTTTCCTTTAACCTCATATCCAGATCTTACACCGCCTTTGAGACACAAGCATAGGGACTTTAATATGACCTGTCTTAAATTCAAATATTTAGGAGAAAAAAAGAAAAAGAAAAGGAAAAAGAAAAAGAAGCGGCATTGACCAGCATATCCCTCCCTCCGTCGGCTCTGTCACTACATTTCCACTCGCCTGCTTGATTTCACACCATCTGCTCCATTAAGAGGAGGTTCTCAGTAGAGTTGTCACAAGCATTACAAAGCATTAGCAACAGCTGGTTAAGCATATTTATGCTACAGTAGAAACATGAGGGTTGGCTACAATAGCACAATATGAGTTGGTTTTTTTTGTTTTTTTGTTTTTGTTTTTTTGGCAAGGAAGAGTAATAGACAACAGATGTGGTACATGATGTTTTAGTGCTAGAGACTAGCATGACCTGGGTGTATCTCAAAGGCAGTATAAAACCCAGATTCAGTCATGTGGAAATAAAAATCAGAGCCTGGACAATAGCAACTCTAGAAAATCTGGCAGAATGATAAACTCTAGGGATTGGGCAAGTTGATTAGATGTGAGACAGAAAGACACTCCACTTCTCTGTGCCTACTTCCTTATCTGCAATGGCAATATAACAGCAGATACCTCATAAGGTTGTAATAAGAATTAAGTGAGATAATAAATGTAAAGCACTTAGTTCAGTGTCTAGTACATAGTAATAACAGCTCAATAAATATTAGGCATGATCATTTTTATCTTCCTCCTCATCATCCATATGTTATATGAGATTGAGTATTTCCATTGAGGTTTGTGGTAATTTGAGAGGAAGTTATGAAAATATGAAGAAGAAAAATGGATTTTATTAAATTATCTATTCACTTAAGAAGTATTTATCAAGCGTTTCGTATGTGTTAGGCACAGTCCTAGCACTGAAGATACCGCAGTAAGAAAGACAAAGAATGTTCTTGTCCTCATAGATACTTTGTTCTATTGAAAGAAGACAGAAAATAAGCCAAGAGAAAAACTAATAAAATACACAAAAATATCAGAATATGATATGCATTCTACAAATACATAAAACAGATTTCTCTGACAATAACTAGTTTTATACTTTAATTGGGATGGTCTTGAATAATAAGCAAGAGACCATAATGTGAAGATCAGAAGGTAGAACATCCTAAATAGAAGAGACAGCAGTGCAAAGGCCCAAAGGTAAAAAAAAGCTGGTGTGTCTGAGGAGTGGAAAGGAGCCCAGTATAGAGTATAGGTGGGTAAAGAGGCAAGTGGACTTAAAGAAGTTGGTAGGGTCATGTTAAATAGGGCTTTATAAACTGGAGCAACAAGGAGCTTGAATTTTATTCTAATTGAGATGGGGCAACCAGAGTAGTTGGTACTGGATTAGTTTTATCAGAGCAACAACTATATAAATGGTACTGGATTAGTCTTATCACAGTAAACAACTATATGAATATAAAACAGTGACTTTCAGATACTGAATAAGAGGTAGACCAAAACTTTAATCCCTGAGAGAAGAGAAACACATGAAGTGAGTCTTCCAATCACCTTGGCTTCCTGCATGGGTGCACTTTCTAGAATACACTGGAGAGATTTCGAGCATGAACAGAGTGTCACAATCTCATTGAGCCGAGTAGGCAGAGATCAGAGTGTAGGGATACCAGGGCAGCTGGACATTTACAAGGCTGAGTGCCAGAAAGGAAGGAGCTATGCAAAGAAGGAATTCAAAAACTTTGCATTGGAGTCCTCTTAAGCTTTGGCCAAATATTAAGACACACATGCAAAGGGTAAGACACTACAAGGTCTGGCTGAAGACAGATATTGAGGAACTGTCAGCTGAACAGAAATTTCAAAGGGCAAACAGGTCCCTAAAGGACAGATTGGACACTGTGTAAGAACAAAACAAAACAAAACAAAACTAGAAACTAGTTAAACTGAAGCATAGAGAGAAAAAAGCCTGGGGCGGGGGGAGGAAGAGAGACTTAGATGTGTGGGACATTATCAAGCAGCCTAACTTGTATAACTGGAGTCCCAGTGGGAAAAGAGAAATATTTGAAGAAGTAACACTCCAAGAATTTCCCAATTTGATAAAAAATATTAACCCACAGATCCAAGCAACTCCCAAAATCAACAAGCAGTGTAAACACAAAGAAAATCATACCCAAGCACATCACAGCCAAATAGCCAAAAAGCAAAAATAAGGAGAAAATATTAAAGGCAGTCAAAAAAACAAAAACACACTACATGTACAGGAACAATGATAAGAATTAGCATTGTCTTCTCATAAGAAACAAGGCAAGCTAAAAGGCAATGGAACATCTTTAAAATGCTGAAAGAAAAAAAGTCACCTAGAGTGGCTGTACCAGGTTGCATTCCCATCAACAGTGTAAGAGGGTTCCCCTTTCTCCACATCCTTGCCAATACTTATTGTTTCCTGTCTTGTTAATTTTTGCCATTCTAACTGGTGTAAGGTGGTATCTCACTGTGGTTTAGATTTGTATTTCCCTGATGGCTAGTGATGTTGAACATTTTTTCATGTTTCTATTAGCTATTTGTATGTCATTTTTGGAGAAGTGTCTGTTCACGTCTTCTGCCCATTTATTGACTGGATTAGTTGTTTTTTGGGTGTTGAGTTTGAGAAATTCTTTATAGATCTTGGATAACAGCCCTTTATCTGTAATGTCATCTGCAAATATCTTCTCCCATTCCGTGTGTTGCCTCTTAGTTTTGTTGACTGTTTTCTTTGCTGTGCCAAAGCTTTTTACCTTGATGAAGTCCCAAAAGTTCATTTTTGCTTTTCTTTCCCTTGCTTTTATAGACAGGTCTTGAAAAAGTCACTGTGGCCAATGCAGAAGAGGTTACTGCCTATGTTCTCTAGGATTTTGATGGATTCCTGTCCCACATTTAGGTCTTTCATCCATATTGTGTTTTTCTTTGTGTATGGTGTAAGAGAATGGTTCAGTTTCATTCTTCTAAATGTGGCTGTCCAATTTTCCCAGCACAATTTATTTTATTTTTTTTAAAGATTTTATTTATTTATTTGACACAGAGAGAGAAATTACAAGTAGGCAGAGAGGCAGGCAGAGAGACAGGGAGAGGAGGAAGCAGGCTCCCCGCTGAGCAGAGAACCCGATGCAGGCCTCGATCCCAGGACGCTGAGATCATGACCTGAGCCGAAGGCAGAGGCTTTAACCCACTGAGCCACCCAGGCGCCCCCCAGCACAATTTATTGAAGAGTCTGTCTTCTTTCCATTGGATATTCTTTCCTGATTTGTCAAAGATTAGTTGACCATAGAGTTGAAGGTCCATTTCTGAGGTCTCTATCCTGTTCCAGTGATCTATGTGTCTGTTTTTGTGCCAATACCATGCTGTCTTGATGATCACAGCTTTGTAACAGAGCTTGAAGTCAGGCATTGTGATGCCCCCAGCTTTGGTTTTCTTCTTCAACAATCCCCTGGCAACTTGGGGCCTTTTCTGGTTCCATACAAATTTTAGGATTGTTTGTTGCAGCTCTGTGAAAACTGTCGATGGTATTTTGATAGGGATTGCACTGAAATTATAAATTACTCTGGGCAGCATAGAAATTTTTACAATATTTATTCTTCTAATCCATGAGCATGGAATGCTTTTCCATTTCTTTGTGTCTTCCTCAATTTCTTTCATAAGTGTTCTTATGTAATTTCTAGAGTATAGATCCTTTACCTCTTTGGTTAGGTTTATTCCTAGGTATCTTATGGGTTTTGGTGCTATCAAAAATGAAATCGATTCCTTAATTTCACTTTCTTTAGTCACACTGTTAGTGTATAGAAATGCAACTGATTTCTGTGCATTGATTTTGTATCCTGCCATGTTGCTGAATTGCTGTATGAGTTCTAGTAACTTGGGGGTGGAGTCTTTTGGGTTTTCCACATAAAGTATCATGTCATCTGCGAAGAGAGAGAGTTTGACTTCTTCTTTGCCAATTTGAATGCCTTTTCTTTCTTTTTGTTGTCTGATTGCTGAGGCAAGACGTTAAATATAGAGCTACCCTATGACCTAGCAATTCCACTACTAGGTATTTACACCAAAGATACAGACATAGTGACAAGAAGGGGCACATGCACCCCAATGTTCATAGCAGCAATGTCCACGATAGCCAAACTGTGGAAGGAGCCAAGATGCCCTTCAACAGATGAATGGATAAAGAAGATGTCGTTCATATATACAATGAAATATTACTCAGCCATCAAAAGGGTGAATACCCACCATTTGCATCAACACAGATGGAACTGAAGGGGATTATGCTAAGTGAAATAAGTCAAGCAGAGAAAGACAATTATCATGATTTCACTCATATGTGGAATATAAGGAATAGCATGGAGGACCATGGGGGAAGGGAGGGAAAACTGAATGGGAAGAAATCAGAGAGGGAGACAAACCATGAGAGACTCTGGACTTCAGGAACCAAACTGAGGGTTACAGAAGGGAGGGGGTGGGGGGATGGGGTAACCAGGTGATGGGTATTAAGGAGGGCATGCGTGGTGATGAGCACTGGGTATTATATGCAACTAATAAATCATTGAACACTACATCAAAAACTAATGATGTACTATATGTTGGCTAACTGAACATAATAATAAAAATATATTTAAAAAACTAAACTTCTTAAAAAAAAAGAAAAAAGTCACTTACAGTTCTGTATCCAACAAAAATATCCTCCCCCACCGAATGAAGGCAAAATAAAAATATTTTCTGATAAACAAAAGGTGAGAGAATTTGTCATCAGCAGCACTGTACTGTGAGAAGTATTGAAAGACATAGAAGCATTGTTGGTTTGGAGAGATAGGAGTAAGCTGGATAAATATGAGGTAAGACAGGAGATGGGGGAGGGAAAAATAGAGGAAATATAAGAGAATCACAGTAATGTATTCCTCAGATTGCTAAGACAAAATGTCCTTCAGGAAAATGAAAGAAGTAATTAATACCAGGTAGAAACTCATATACAGGAATGAAGAGTTCTGTTTATCATAAATATGTGAATAAATATAAAAGACTTCACCCCTCCCTTAATTTCTTAAGAAACAATTGTTTAAAGCAAAATAATAAGAAATATATCATGGAGTTTATAACATACATAGATGTAAAAATATATGATAATAATTGTACCTAAAGGACAGAAGGGGGTAAGTGGAAGCATACTGTTGTAGATTTCCTGTTTGTGAAATAGTGTAATATTTTTCCAAGATAGATTGTATTGTTAATAGAGTATATCCTTTGTAATCACAGAGAACTCGATAAAAATAAATGAAAAATAAAAAATGAAGTACAGCTAAAATGTCAATAGAGGAAATAACATAAAATAATAAAAAACAATAAACCTACAAAACAGTGAAGGGGAAAAATGGAGCAAATCCAGATAATACAGATAGAAAAAAGTATCGAGATGGTAAAAATCTTAAACTTAATTGTATTAACAATCATGTTGACTATAAGTGGGCTAATTACTCCAATAAAGAGGTAGATATTACCAGACTGGATAAAAGATTGAGATTCAGCTATAGGCTGTTCACAATATATATGCTTTAAATATAAAGATACAGATAAATTTAAAATAAAGGAATGAAAAAATACACAATGTGAACACTGGATATAAGAAAGCAGAAATAGGTACATTAGTATCAGACAAAGTAGACTTTGAGTCAAGGAGTATTATTAGAGATTAACGGGATATTTCATAATAATAAGAATCAATCCATTTAGAACATACAATAAATTGTAAATATGTATGTAAGGAATAACAGAATTTCAAAATACATGAAGAAAAATGGAAAGAATTAAAGGGATAAATAAATAAATCTACAATTACAATTGGAAGATTTTTAACACTTTTCTTTCAGTAGTTGGTCGAATAAGTAGATGTGTAGTAATGGGAAGCCATTGGCAGGTTTGGGTTAGGGCAAACATGATCTTATCTGACATATAAAGACCTCTCTGGTTGCAAAGTGAAGAATGAATTATAGAGCATACCAGGAAAAATAAAAAGAGGCTGTTACAATAGACCAAGTGAGAGTGATAGTGGCCTGAGCTAAGGCTGTTGTGATAGCACCAAAGAAAATGGACAGATCTGAATGTGCCCTGTTGATACATCCATAACCAGCCAAGTATAAGAGCCTTCTGGGCATAAAGTTACTTAATCTTTGGCTCCAATTCTCATGCAGCAAAACTGGAACAAAGAACAAATAGTAATTATTCTGCAAGCCCGAGTCTAATATGGTCCTGCCTACCTTTAGATACTAAATAAAAGCAATCAAGTTCAAGGCAGATCAAGAGTAGATAATTTTGCTGATGTTAACATTGCCAAATCTTCACAGCAAAGATTTTTTGAATATGAACAGAGTCAAGATTACATTTTTAAACTTGGTGCTTTTAAGAACGCTTAAATTCCTAATTTTATGGCCAGCAATTGTCTTAGACATTCTTGGCAGGACATTTCAGTAGGTACCTTGCTCATAATTATTTGTGCTGGGCCCACCTGCCCATCTTTATTCTTCACCAAACTTTCAGGTAGGCAAGCAAGGTAGGAATGGACCTGCCAGTGTGGGCTACTGAAGACTTGAGTATGTTCGGTAGAAGCCTTTCCTAGCTCTGGTGATCGGCTGATGCTCAGAAAGGATATCACAGGCCATAACATCCAATCCTGTTCCCAAAGAAAAAATGTAGCCTGCTCAGACTGGGACCTGAATACAACCCCACTGCAACTTACTGGTATTTACCGAACATTTCTGTGGGAGTAGGGCCTTTGTGTGTACTAGGCTATGATGACAGAATGGTGAAAAGCCAGAACATTCCCTGTTCTCATGAAGCCTATTATTGAATGAGAGGGAATAGCCATTAAGCAGATAGTCCAGAAAATAAGTGACAATGATTATGCCACAAGTGATGAGGGAGAGGCAGTTAGGGCAAGTGACCCAGAGGAAATGACCCTTAATCAAAGAGGAACTGGGTGAGGATAGTGGGAACGAGCATTCCAGGCAGAGAAAATGCAAAGACCCAGGGAAGGGAAGAACAGGGTATTCAAATGGTTGCAAATAAGCCAGGAGGCTAGACTAGAGAAACAGAGACAGAGAGAGGCTACAGGACTGGGTAGGAGCCAGATCGTGAAGGGATTTTATTTCCTATCAACAGTGGAACAGTGGGAATCTAATATAAAGCTTTCAGCTTTAGTACAGTATATTAATATACTTTAATACGGTGTAATTAATATACTTTAGTACTGTGTATTTAATACACTGTAAGAGAAGTTTTCGAAAATGGAAATCTGGGAGCTTAATTTATTGTTGCAGGCCAAAGTTTGAAATACATTCATCTTGGGCTTTAAGATTCGGAGAAAATCACCACAGAGTACCAGAGTACCAGTGGTACTCTGTGGAGAGTACCAGTACCTTGTGGTGGCAGAAGGCTAGTGGTGGACTATGACTGAAGCTTCGAGATAGCAACAGTTTGGAGAAGCCTCAGACCCCGTATCTCAGGAGCTGAAGGAGCCACCTGGAAAAGCAGACTGCACTGCCCATTAACACAACATCCTCTATCTTTGATCCAATTACTGAATTAGAAAGGGGAGTGTTTAAGACAAATGGAAATTTTTAACATTAATCACCATCTAATGATGGCAAAGCCTGGGAGATGTCACGTTCCATTTGATAGATTTAGCCTGAAAGTGATATGTACACTGACAGTTGAGGAAATTAACAGTTTGACTTTATGGAGGACTGACAGGATAAACGGACTCTGACAGGCTAAATTAAGAGGAGGATGTTACAGAATGTAAAATACCAATTTCATATTTTGAGTGTAATGCTTTAGAGGTTTTTGGTACTGGTTTCTAAGCCTGCACATATGTTTAAATAATTGAAAATTCAGGAGAGGACACTGCCTTGAAGAGATTACATTATAGCAGAGCAATGAATAAATAATTTACAAGTGACATCTTCTAGCCATGTGCATTTTAAAAAATGCATAGATTTATAAATAGAGTCAAATAAAGCAAAGCAAAATGAACCAATTTCAGGCTTATATTTTCAATTTTAGTGTACATGTAAACTTCTTGAGGCAGAAATCTGTCTTATACATTTTTGCATTCCCAGGGCTTAGCACATTGAAGAGTATACAGCCGGCACTCAATAAATGCTAATTGCAAAAATGTGCAACATATCAATCAGTATCAGTGTTGATATCAGGTAATTAGCAAACATTTGCCATTTTTAAATTCACATAATACTGGGTAATAAATTATTTTAATTTATTTTAATTTTATTTATTTTTAATTAAATTAATTTTAAGTACAAAATGAATTGCAGGATTCCATGGAAAACGCACTTCACTAAACTACTAACCTCCAGAATAATGTGGATAAAATGTTTTAATCAGGACGATACAGTATTTTTCAGAGCCAACAATGTAGAACTAATTTAATTATTAGTTTTTTTGTATGAAGAAGATATGCTGTTACCATTTCCCCCTCTATTGTTTCCAGTATTATTTTCAATGTGATCAATTCCTTTGCTAAAAGAGAAACTCTTATAGCAAAGATGTGATTCATTGAGTTTGTGTCCCTACCAGATTTTACTCTTTTTAGTTTTTGCATGTGTTTCTGTTTGAGGCCATTATTTGTACTGAATCCAATTCATCTAGCTTACACTTTATAGATCTGAACTTTGACAAGGATACGATTTTCATCATTTTGTAGTCATAATAAATTTCACTATGTGCAGTTTTAACTACTGTCAGTTTTATCTTGTGTCAATTTTTTCTCCTAATAATATCCATTTTGATTTGGAAAAAAAAATAAAAAATTTTGAACAATATTGTAAAGTATAGAGATGTAGAGAGGTCAGAGCCATGGTTAGATGGGAGTGGTCTGAATGAGTATGAGATGAGACAGGAGATGGAAAAGAGAGAGGAAGAGAACAAGGAAATTATACCTTCATCAGATTCTTAAATCACAAATGTCTACCGTCATTAAAGGAAATGTTTATTATTTGAGCTCTTATGCTTGCACATTTCATTGAGGATAAAGTTTATCCCATATTTTCACTAAGAAAAAAAATCACAATCTGCTAGGAAATTTCATAAATGTTGAATCACAATCTTCTTGCAAAATTTTATAATAGATCCATATCTTGAATAGGGTCCCTCTTCTTTTTCTTTTTATTAAGATTTTAAAGTAATCTCTAAACCCAACATGGGGTTTGATCTCACAACTCCAGGATCAAGAGTCGAATCAGGCACCACTTGAATAGGGTCCGGTCCCTCTTTGGAAACTCGTCTTCCAAACATAATGTTTTAAGCACATTTCAGAAGTGAAGAAGACCTAGTCTTGAAATGCAGGAGCCGTTTAGCTAAGGCTGGAGACAGAGCCTGAGAGGCCTCATGCCCACTTTCCATTCTTATCCATTAAAACACCTATTTTCTGGGAGATTGCTATGAGGCATTATCTTTTCCACATATTTTTGACCACAGACTTCTTTATGAAATGTATACACAATCATTTGCCCACTTTTATCATAAGTTGTCTGTCTTTATTAACTTATGGGTGCTCTTTATATTTTTACATATTAACCTTTTGTTTATCACATGTGTTGCAAATATCACCTCCTAAACTGTGGCTTGTCTTTTCATTCTCTCTCTGGTATCTCTTAATGAATAGAACTTTGTAATTTTAATATACTGAAATTCAACCATTTTCATTTGAAGATTCTTTAAAAAATACTTCTCTAAAGCCATGAAACTCTTTCTGTAGTATATGCACAAACTTTTACTGTTTTGTCTTTCATATTTAGGATTTTAATCTATTTAGAATCAACTTTGCATATATTTTATTTAGAAAAGGTCCAATTTCATTTCTTTCATAGCTTAATTTCCTACATCCATTTCTTGAGAAGACAGTCTTTTCTTTGCTGATTATTACTGATTTGTAGTGTCGCCTCTGTCATATGTCAGGTCCATGTATAGGTATCATTTTTGTGCTCTTCATTCCTCTTACATCTTAGTCCTATCTTCTGTTCCTATGTACCTGCCTAGAGTAAGTTCTTCAGAATTTCTGCTGATCCCAAACAATATCAGTTTTGTTCTCCTAAATGTCTTTATTTCCCCCCTCATTCTTGGAAGTTATTTTTGCTAGACATGGAGTCCGAAGATGGCAATTATTTTATTTCAGTACATTATTGCTATGTATTTTGGCTTCCATTGTTGCCATTGAAAAGAAAGCCATCAATCTAATCATGGTTCCTTTGTAAGA
This sequence comes from Ailurus styani, assembly GCA_002007465.1. Lineage (NCBI taxonomy): Eukaryota > Metazoa > Chordata > Mammalia > Carnivora > Ailuridae > Ailurus > Ailurus styani. The sequence goes on along the minus strand of LNAC01000369.1, from coordinate 304,660 downwards.
CAACCTGTTTTTCTCCTTCTCTGGCTGCTTTTAAGAACTTCTCTTTGTTAAAACAAAACAAAACAAAACAAGGTCTTCTCTTAGTCTCTGATGTTCTGTGGTTTCACTATATGTCTAGGTGTACTTTCTGTTTTGTTGCTAGTTATATGTTCAGAATTCAGAGTTACTTCAACAAAGTATATTTTATCAGAAAGAAGTAAAGTATTTCGTCCCCTCTCCCCCCTTTTTTAGAATGGGACTCAAGACTGAGTAGAATGTACTCAAGAGAAGGAAAAGCTATAAATAAGATATAGAAAAGAGGCTAATAATTGATGGAGTGAGGTCTCTGGAGAAGAGACAAAGCATGGGCACATGGCACAGGTAGAAAACCATACCTCAGTTAAAGGAGGAGGAAGGGATATGGTTGTTGCTGAGGAGTGAGCAGAAAGTTAATGGTATTTTGTTTAATAGATTCTACTTTGTCTGTGAAGATGGATCATTCAGCATTTATTCATTGTGTTAAGTGCCAAGACCACAGTGGTGAGCAAAACGCACATACCTTTTTGCCTTCATGGAGCTTGCATAACAAAGGGAGAAACAGACAATATATAAGGAACAAATAAAAAACAAAATAAATACAACTTTGGGGCACCTGGGTGGCTCACTGGGTTAAAGCCTCTGCCTTCGGCTCAGATCATGATCTCAGGGTCCTGGGATCAAGCCCCGTATCAGGCTCCCGGCTCAGCGGGGAGCCTGCTTCCTCCTCTCTCTGCCTGCCTCTCTGCCTACTTGTAATCTCTCTCTCTCTCTTTCTGTCAAATAAGTAAATAAAATCTTTAATAAATAAATAGATAAATAAATACAACTTAATGAAAGTGCTATGAAGGAAATTTACATTACATTGTAATAACAAATGGAGTGGTTAAGGTTGGCATCTCTGGGGTAACTTTCAAGCTGAAATCAAGAGAACAAAAACCCGGGACACCTGGGTGGCTCAGTGGGTTAAGCCTCTGCCTTTAGCTCAGGTCATGATCTTGGGGTCCTAGGATGGAGCCCCACATTGCGCTCTCTACTTGGTGGGGAGCCTGCTTCCCCTTCTTCCTCTGCCTGCCTCTCTGCCTACTTGTGATCTCTCTGTCAAATAAATAAATAAAATCTTAAAAAAAGAGAGAACAAAAAGCCAAGCATCTGGGAAGAATTTTCTAGGGATAGGGAAGAGCAGGTGCAAAGGCCTGAGATGAGAAGGAGCTTTGCATGTTTTAGGCTATAACAAGGGAAAAGAGAGGGTAGGCAAGGCAAGTTTATGAGACTGAGCGCTGCCTACTGCGCTAAGAAGGCACCGGGCAAGGCAAGTTTAAAGAGATACTTCGGGATAAAAGTCATCTGGGACTTTGTATTTTTGTCCAAGTTAAATGAGTAATCACTAAACTTCTTTTCTTTGAAAAGGAAATACCTTGACAAGACTGTCCTTCTCACTTCTCAAACTGGATTACCTCAAACTGCTCCCATTCCATTGTTCCAGGTAAGACTCATTATTAATCTCGTGTGCAGACTTCTCTCTATATATGATGTACTATATATATAGATAGATATGTGTGTATGTGTATATGTAATATATAATTTATATATGCTATATACACATGCATTTATATATACATTTACAAGATATGTTGTCAATGTCTTCAAAATATGATATCATTAAATTCATGTATACCCTTTGTTACATCTTGATTTTCTTATTCAACAAATACCTCATGGAAACTTTCTTATGTCAGTTAATATATCTATCATTTTTTTTCTTTTTAACAGCTATAATGTATTAAACATTCCTTTAAGTTATGATGACTGTTTCCTATTTTTGGCTGGTACAGATAATGCTGAAACAATTTTATATATATATATATATATATATATATATATATATACATATTCATGCTGATATTTTTATAGGACATCTTAGAAGTAGAATTGCTTGATCAAATGATATGTGTATTTTTTAAAGATGTTTCCAGATTCTTTTTGAAAGTTCTAATTCATTAACATTTCTACCGGCAATATATGAGAGTACCCATTCTCCATATTCCTACTATATTGCTTCTTCCCTGTCTGATGAGTGTGTGTATACATGTATTTTTAAATTATAAATATAGACATATATGTTTATGGGTGTGTGTGTATAAAATTTGGTACTTTGTAATGAAGTGAACATCTTTTCATCCATCTGCTTACTATTTGGACTTTCTCTTCTGAGTTATTTGTTCCTTTGCCCCTTTTACTAATATATTACTTGTCCCCTTGTTGTCATTCTGAAAGATATCTTTACATAGTAAGGATATTCACTGTCTGATCTCTACATTGTAAATATTTTTTCAGATATTTTCATTTTTAATGACTGTATATCTTTCACCACAGAAAAATATTATCTTGTATGTCGTCGAACATATTTGTTGTTTTTAGCGTCTAGATTTAGTCCTGATTAAGAAGTTCTCTTTCAATCCCTCAATTGTATATGAAGTATGATTTATTTTTTGGTAACACAGTGATTACATTTAAATATTTAAGCTGCCTATAATTTATTTTTGATTTTTTAATAAGTTTCTTCCACATTAATAATCAGATGTACCAATGCTAGCTATTAAATAACTCATCCTTTTCCCCATTAGTGGGTACACTATCTTTGCCATATGTTAATGTTACAAATATGCTGACATCTATTTCTGGAATCTTTATTATGTTCCACTGATTTTTTTTAAATCATTATGTTCCACTGATCTTGTATATTGATTTGATCACAGTGACTTTATATTCTAATATATCTTGTTCTATTTTACAGTATGTCCTAATAACTAGTGAGGCAGATTCCCCTCAGTGTTCTTGTTATTCATACATCTATAACTATTCTTGAGAATTTATCCTTGCATTCAAATATTGACATCTTTTCCTCAATTCCCAGCTTGTGTCCCTAAAACCAAAACAAAATAAATAAACAAAAACAACCCACCAAAAACCACTGGAATTCTGACCAGAATATTGAATTTATAAGTTAATTTTTAAAAATGACATTTTTATACATTAATTTTCTTACTCAAGAACATAGTATATTTTTCCCTTTATTCAAATCTTAGTTTGTATTCTTCAAGATTTTATATTTATATTCACGCAATTCTTGGGTCTTTTCTGTTGAATTTTTAAACCTTAAAAGTTTTTGTTACTTTTATGAAATTATCTCCTAATTTCCATTTATAAGTGCTGATTGCAATTTTAGAATATTTATCTTATTTCAGAGGCATCTTAGTAAATGATATTACTTACTCTACTAAATTTTCTCAAAGTTGCTTAGGAATGAATTTAGACTAAGCTGTGTCAGCCTGAGGAGGCGACAGAATGATAGATAAGAAGTTTATTCAGGCCTGATTATGCTGTGGACTATACTGTACCAATTATTTTGTAAAGTGTTAAGCCCCAAGACGAATGGCTTCTACCTGGCCCAAGTCTGGTGGCTTCTACCCTAGTGCAGAGGCAGCCACGGGCTCATTGGCCCCAGGCTTGTGTATAAAACTGAGCCTAGAGGGGAACGATTAAAGCTTCCAAATGGTCTTAGGTGTTCTCACCCTCTGATGCCACAACATGCATGTACACCTGTTGGGAAGGGTGTGGATGGACAGGAAGCTTGGAGCAATGTGGGAGGACGCCATTGCTGCTGCTCTCTATCCTGGCCTCAGGAATCTTGAATGAATTACCCAGATGTTGCTAGTCTCTGTTTTTTTTGTTTTTTTTTTAAAGATTTTATTTATTTATTTGACACAGAGAGAGAGATTACAAGTAGGCAGAGAGGCAGGCAGAGAGACAGGGAGAGGAGGAAGCAGGCTCCCTGCTGAGCAGAGAGCCCGATGTGGGCCTCGATCCCAGGACCCTGAGATCATGACCTGAGCTGAAAGCAGAGGCTTTTAACCCACTGAGCCACCCAGGCGCCCTGCTAGTCTCTGTTAATGCATGCTTGCTCTAATACTTGTCAGTAGATAGTTGTACTAAATTACATGAGGTTTTCTTAAACACTCACTTTTTCATTACATCACTCTTATCTCACTTGGTACGTTTAATCTTAAATTCTTTGTGGTCTGATTATAATATTGCCATTCCTGGTTTCTTTCCCTTTTAATCTGCCTAGCAACTCTATAACTATACTTTATTTCTCTATAAAAATACTTTATTTCCAACCATTCCTTACAAGTTTGCTAAACATTTGTTACATATGATTTTTATCCAATCCCTAAGGAAATCTGGTCATTTGTGCCCTGAATTAATTTTGAATCCATTCATTTTTCTCCACCTTTGCTATCATAACAAAGCCATCACTAACACTCACCTGGATCCCTGCAATCCTCTCCACCTGTCCACCCTGTCCCCCTGGATGCCACCACGGTCTACCCCCACCCCCCACCCCCACACAAATATCTTTTCCATACTGCAGGCACAATGCCCTCTTCAAAATGCAAATCAGTGGCATCTTACCCACTATCTCCACTTCCCCACTTCTTCCTGTTTTTCAGTGACTTCCTGCTGGTTTTAGCACAGATGCAAAACTCCTTAGCAGGGCCCTGCCTGTTTCAGGCCCCAGCTATCTCTGCAGCCTCTTTGTGCCCACACTGCCCTTTCTCTCACTCTGTGCTCCAGACACATGAAACTCCTTTGGGCTCTTGTCTGTTCCATATGCACGCCTACGCAGGGCATCTGTACAGGTCATTCATTCTGTCTGGGAGTCCTTCCCTCCCTCCCTCCCCTCTTGTGCTAATTAGGGCCCCAGTTCATCCTGCAAATCCCTGCTCCAGAATTGTGCCTTCAGGAAGGTCTCTCCTGACCTCCCTGACTCCATCACATTTCCACACTGCTCCCTCATCGCACTGGGCCTCTCTCCCTGTGTAGCATGTGACACGGCTGCCATGTTTTAACCCCCTGTGTGGTTATTCAGTGAGGTCTGTTGGCCCCCACTAGACCCTGTCTGAGTGCCATGAGGACAGGGGTGTACCTGCTTTGGTTCACCTTATATCCCCTGCTTGGAGCACATTGCCCAGCAAAGAGCAGGCCTCCCACAAGGACTTGGACAGGTACATGAATGATTAGCAGTCACGGTGAACTCTTGCAAACACACAGAAGGCTGAAGATCCTGGGCCAGCGGCTGCCTGTGCACAGCCTGCTGGTGCTTCCCTCCCAGCACCAACATGCCGGCCTTCCCTGGGCCAGGCAGCTGACTGGGTTGCTGAGCTCTGGGTGTGTTTGAGCCTGCAGACTCTGGGACCCTGAGGAGGAGAATCAGTGCAGGGCTTTCTCCTTGGTGGGCTAGTGGAGAGCCTGGAGACCAGCACTGGAGCTTTCCCCAGACAAGGGCTGGAAAGACATGATTTCTGGAACACACACAGAATTCTGGCTCAGATTCTGGCTCAACACACAGAATTCCACGTATTCATGGCTCTGTGTGAGAAGGCCTGTACTCCCTGACCACAAACACATCAAGGAGGAGCTGAAAGTATCAGCAGAATCCTTCCCATGCTGGAGCCCAGGAATGAGGAGTCCCTCACTCAGAATGGCTTTCATTCCATGCCTCATCAGCCCATATCAGGGCTGTGTGATGGCTACACTGTCAACTCACATGGAAGAGAACATTCTTCCTTCTACCACTGCACAACTGCCATAACTCAGAGAATTTTAACAACTATTTATGAGCCCCATGAGCTGACAAACAAAACAAAGTCATCTGGGGTTGCAGAAGCCAGGAGGGGAATATTGCATTGATCAGAGCAAACAGAACCATGTTCAACAAACAAAGCTGAAGGATGAGAAAACGAATGTGAAGAAAAATAACAATGAATAGCCCAAGAAAATTAGCATGCATTACATAAAAGAGCTTCTGAAGCTAAAAGATGATTTCCCAAATAAATAGTTGAGTAGATTAATTAAATGAGAGAGAAATCAGTCCTGGGATGAAAATTAATGTCTGAAGACACATGGAAGTAATATTTCGAAGCACGGAGCAAAAAAATACCTCTGAGTGAAGGTAAAAGAGTTGGAAAACTGACTAATGTATGGTTACAAAAGGAGAGAAAGAAACAGAGGAGAAAAAAAAAAGTACAGTTAGGTTCCACTGTAATGCGATAAGTGGGGTTGTAAAGGTCCGTTGTACAAAGTGTGAGGTAAGAATCATCAAGAGATCAAGAATGACCAAGGGCAGCCTGTGTGAACTGCCAAACTGAAATCCCCCAGACAGATGTCCAGCTGTGTAATCTAAAGTCACAGGGCCCAGCTGGGTTTGGGCACTACCCGCTGCCAACTCTTGGCTCCAGCTTATATATCAATGGGAACAACTCTGGGTGCTGTGGCTGGCTGGGACATCTGGGCTGATAGCAGCCATTCTTAGCATCATCCAGTTAGTTGGTGCCCATTTCATCCATCTCATTTGGGGAGACTGGACCAGGAGGAAACTGGGCCCACTTCCTGAGGTGAGGTTGCCTGCAGTCTCTCCACCTGACTATCCTGCCATTACCTCTGCCTTTCTCCTGCTGTCCGCCACACAGAACACAGCATTTGGGGCCACTCCTGTTTGAGATGGAAGCTGGGCAGATGGGGACAGTCATATCAAGCAGTGAGATGGGTTTCCATATCATGGTACATAACGGTATGTACCTTGGTGCAGTACACACTGTACTGTAATAAAGGAAGTTTGCATTCTCTAAAGAAAACCCTGCAGATTGAAACCACTTACAAAGTTCCAAGCAGGACCAGAGAGAAATTCCACTGATATAAGTACAGATTTGTAAGATTCCTGAGCTAGAAACAATAAAAATTGACAAGCTTCTAGCCAAAAGTAATAAATAAATGACAAAAGAAAAATGATCAGACTGTCATTTGCAACATAGGATCTTAAAAGATGGTGAAATAATATCAACATCATATGGAGTAAAAAGGAATAAAACTGAGGGAACACATTCCTACACAAGACAGCATCTCCTTTCAGGGTAAAAGAAAACAACTGAAAAGGGGAAAAATTCAGAAGATGTATCTCCTAATTGTACTGAGCTCCTCTCAGAAATATTCAGGAAAGGTCTTTGGCCCCAAACAAATGAACAAGAACAAACGTTGAGATGGAGGATGATGAAAAGGAGAGGAGACAGTGGTTAGTCACAGAAGGTGTCAATTGGATGAAATGTGGGTTAGAAAAGAGTCTCACTTAGGTTTTACACAATATGGTGGGCTACAGATCCTGAAATCTTCTTATTATAAAACACCTGAAAATATTAGATAAAATATTCAAAACCTCTTTTAAATGTAGTCTAAGCTACAGCAAAGTACAGATTTTTTTTTCAATGGCTAGAATAAACTGAGTTCACAAGTCAGAGTTAAGTGGACTCTGATGTCATGGGCTACTCTCTGAGGACATCTGCCAAACTCTGATGGCCTAGAGCTTGTCCTTTATCAACTACATGTAATGGGGACAGGAGACCAAGGCCAGCCTGTGCAGGGTGGGGAATGTGACCAGAGACCCCTCATGAAGCCCTGAACACAAAGATCTACAAGCCCAAGGAAAAGGTAAGCTTGAAAAATTCCACCACACAAAGGCAGAGAGAGAAATTTCTGTTTCAGCCAGCCTTGGGTGAAGGAGGAATAAAAAGTTCCTTTGAGAACATGTGACTGTAAGCTGACAGGCATGCCGTTTTCAGATCCAAATTTACACAACTGGCGTGGTGAAAAAAACTGCAAAGTAAGAACTTCAAATGGATTTGTATCCCCAGGTGTCTGATGAAAACAAACCAGAAATGCTTTCAGGAGAAATGCACTCTCAACTCCTCAAAGAATTCCCCCAAATTAAGTTCTAGTGGAGACCAAGTCAGTAAAAATACAAGGCAATGGGACTCTAGGATCCGAATAAGTAGAAGCAATAAAAAAAAAAATGGGGGGCGCCTGGGTGGCTCAGTGGGTTAAAGCCGCTGCCTTCGGCTCAGGTCATGATCCTGGGGTCCTGGGATCGAGGCCCACATCGGGCTCTCTGCTCAGCGGGGAGCCTGCTTCCTCCTCTCTCCTCTCTCTCTGCCTGCCTCTCTGCCTACTTGTAATCTCTCTCTCTCTCTGTGTCAAATGAATAAATAAAATCTTAAAAAAAAATAAAAATAAAAATAAAATAAAATAAAAAATGGAATCAGACCTCAGAGAATGGAAATACTGAAATTGCTGGAAAATTAACATGGATAGCTCTCACGGGCATAACATAAAATGAAAGAGCAAGTTACAGAATGTCTACGGTTTGGTACTCTATATAGAGGTTTTTTAAAGAGAAAAATAAATATACAAAAACATGTTAATATGCTTTTAATATAAGAAATGATTAAAGAAATAAAATTTTAAAAATACTAACCACATAAACAGAAGCTATCAAACAATCAAGAAAACACCAGGTCTAACTAGTTTTGCAGATTAGTTTTACCAAAATGTATGGGATCACTTAATTTCCAATCTTACACAACTGTTCCCAGTAAAACAGATTTTCACCAGTCTCATTCTGAGAGACTACTACAACTTTGATATTGAAAGTAGGCAAGGACAAGGTGAGAAAAGAAAGTTATAGTCCTATGTCCCTTCTGAACATGGATGCAATAATCCCTAGTAAAGTATTAGCAAACCAAACCCAGTGAGGTATGAAAAAATAATCCATCATGACTAGATAGAGTTTATTCTAGAAATGCAAGGGTAATTTTATAAAACCTATTAATGCTCTTCACCGTATTAACAGAATCAAGAAAAACAATGTCATTATGCAACAGATGAATTAGTAACTGTTAAACACAGTGTTCCACTCATAGCATCTGCTATGCTTTTGTTAAATTTAATAGATGCAGAAAAAAGTCAATAAAATTTTTTAAAAATCATGATTAAAAAAACTAAAAACTAGGACTGAAGGAAATTTCCATAACATTATATAGGGTATCTATCAAAAATTTACTTTCCATTTGACATTATTTAGTAAAATAAAAGGTGCATTCACCCTACCATCCAGAAATTTCACTTTTAGGTATATACTTAAGTATGATTACCAGGAGTATGTACAAAGATGTACAAGGATGTACAAGAATGGTCATAGTACAAGAATGGTCATAGTACAAGGATGGTCTTAAAACAAAAAGCTGAAACAATTCAAATGTCCATCCAGAAAACAAATGTATTTTGGTAAGGTCCTATGAGCAACTATTACACAACAGTGAGAAATAAACATACCACATGCACTAATGCAGACAGCTCTCATAGAGGCAACATAAAATGAAGAGAGCAGGTGTTTTAGATTTGACTGAATTGTGTTCCCCCCAAAATAAATTTTTCCTTTTCTTTCTTTCCTTCTTTCTTGCTTTCTTCCTTTCTTTCTTTCAAGATTTTATCTATTTATTTGACAGAGAGAAAGGGATCACAAGTAGGCAGAGAGGCAGGCAGAGAGAGAGGAGGAAGCAGGCTCCCTGCTGAGCAGAGAGCCCAATGCAGGGCTCCATCCCAGGACCCTGAGATGATGACCTGAGCTGAAGACAGAGGCTTAACCCACTGAGCCACCTAGGCGCCCCTCTTTCTTTCTTCTTCTTTTTCTTTCTTTCTTTCTTTCTTTCTTTCTTTCTTTCTTTCTTTCTTTCTTTCTTTTTCTTTCTTTTCTTTCTTTCCTTTCTTTCTTTCTTTCCTTTCTTTTTCTTTCTTTCTTTCTCTCTCTTTCTCTCTCTCTCTTTTTTTTTTTTAAAGATTTTCTGTATTTATTTATTTGACAGAGAGAGAGTGCACAGAAGGGGGAGCAGCAGCAGAGGGAGAGGGAGAAGCAGGCTCACCAAGCAGGGAGCCCGATGCGGGGCTTGATCCCAGGACACTGGGATCATGACCTGAGCCGAAGGCAGATGCTTAACAACTGAACCCCTCCCCCCAAATGTATATGAAATTCTAACCCCCAGTACCTCAGAATGTGACTGTATTTGGAGATAGGGATTTTAAAGAAGTAATTAAAGTAAATTGAGTTCATACAGGTGGATCCTAATCCAGCATGACTGGGCATCTTTATAAGAAGAGATTAAGACTCAGAGAATACACAGATCAAGAGGAGAACATGTGAGGACACAGCAAGAAGGCAGCCATCTATAAGCCAAGGAGAGAGCCTCAAAAGAAACAGACCTGCTGGCACCTGATCTTGGACTTCAGTCCTACAGAATTTCAAGAAAATAAATTCCTGTTATTTAAGCCATCCACCCTGTGGTATTTGTCATGGCAGCTCTAGTAAAGTAATACAGAATATTACAGAGTATGTACACTTAGGTACTCCGTAAAAAGTTAAAAAAAAAAAGAAATTAATCTCATTATTTAAGGATCCATACACATATAATGCAACTACAAAGAAGAGTAAAGGAATGATAGATTGTGCCCACCCCTTCAGCTCCTCCTTGATGTGTTTGTGGTCAGGGAGTACAGGCCCTCTCACACAGAGCCATGAATACGTGGAATTCTGTGTGTTGAGCCAGAATCTGAGCCAGAATTCTGTGTGTGTTCCAGAAATCATGTCTTTCCAGCCCTTGTCTGGGGAAAGCTCCAGTGCTGGTCTCCAGGCTCTCCACTAGCCCACCAAGGAGAAAGCCCTGCACTGATTCTCCTCCTCAGGGTCCCAGAGTCTGCAGGCTCAAACACACCCAGAGCTCAGCAACCCAGTCAGCTGCCTGGCCCAGGGAAGGCCGGCATGTTGGTGCTGGGAGGGAAGCACCAGCAGGCTGTGCACAGGCAGCCGCTGGCCCAGGATCTTCAGCCTTCTGTGTGTTTGCAAGAGTTCACCGTGACTGCTAATCATTCATGTACCTGTCCAAGTCCTTGTGGGAGGCCTGCTCTTTGCTGGGCAATGTGCTCCAAGCAGGGGATATAAGGTGAACCAAAGCAGGTACACCCCTGTCCTCATGGCACTCAGACAGGGTCTAGTGGGGGCCAACAGACCTCACTGAATAACCACACAGGGGGTTAAAACATGGCAGCCGTGTCACATGCTACACAGGGAGAGAGGCCCAGTGCGATGAGGGAGCAGTGTGGAAATGTGATGGAGTCAGGGAGGTCAGGAGAGACCTTCCTGAAGGCACAATTCTGGAGCAGGGATTTGCAGGATGAACTGGGGCCCTAATTAGCACAAGAGGGGAGGGAGGGAGGGAAGGACTCCCAGACAGAATGAATGACCTGTACAGATGCCCTGCGTAGGCGTGCATATGGAACAGACAAGAGCCCAAAGGAGTTTCATGTGTCTGGAGCACAGAGTGAGAGAAAGGGCAGTGTGGGCACAAAGAGGCTGCAGAGATAGCTGGGGCCTGAAACAGGCAGGGCCCTGCTAAGGAGTTTTGCATCTGTGCTAAAACCAGCAGGAAGTCACTGAAAAACAGGAAGAAGTGGGGAAGTGGAGATAGTGGGTAAGATGCCACTGATTTGCATTTTGAAGAGGGCATTGTGCCTGCAGTATGGAAAAGATATTTGTGTGGGGGTGGGGGGTGGGGGTAGACCGTGGTGGCATCCAGGGGGACAGGGTGGACAGGTGGAGAGGATTGCAGGGATCCAGGTGAGTGTTAGTGATGGCTTTGTTATGATAGCAAAGGTGGAGAAAAATGAATGGATTCAAAATTAATTCAGGGAATAAAATCGATAGGGTTTGGTTATAAATTGGACAAAATCATGGCTAATGGTTGTGGAATGTTGTCATTTCAATATGTTAGGCAGCATTCTAGACACTTAGTGTATATTGCCTTATTTAGTGCTCACAGCAGCCCTTCATGGTAGATTCTGCTACAAGACCAATTTCATAGGAGTGGAGACAGAAGCACAGAGTGGTGAGCTGAAGTCATTTGCTTAGGCTGCGAGGCCATTTCCACATTTCCAGTTGAAATGGACAAAGGGGAGAGGATGAGAGAGAAGGAGGTGTTATGGGTTACTCCTGGGTTCTGGCTTGTGCAACAGGGTGGAATATGGGGCAATTCATGGGCTTAGAAGCCTCAGAAGAGGGCCATGTTCAGGGAAGGAATTTAATTTTAGTTTAGTTTTGAACATGATAAATTTAAGACACTTCTAGTCATCTAGACGTCAAGGAACCATCTGAATATACAGGTCTGGACTCAAAAGAGATTGCCAGACTTTGGATATAAATATGTTAGTTGTTATAATAGTTGATATACAGGTACTAGTGAGGTCAGAGGAATAGAGTAAAGAGGAAGAAGAGAAGAGGGTTTAGGATAGAGCCTTCAGGATCTCCAATATTTAATGTCCACTGAAGAGGATGAGCCTGAAAAGAAGACAAGCAAGAAGTAACCCCAACGGCTAGAGGAATACCAGGAGATTGATCCACCTTGGAAATCAAGGAGAAAAGAACTTTAAAAAGAGTACGTAGATAGTAGTGTTGAAGGCTGTTAAGAGGTGAATTAGGGTGAATATGAATAAATGGAAAGCTCTGGATGTGTGGGAAGTAGAGGGGATGGTAGCAGGCAGCAGAGGACTGACAAAGAGACCAGTTAGGAGATGGTGCAAGTGGCCTAGGTATTGATGATGGGGGTTTGGATGAGATGATGACTGAATCAACAGAAGGATGGATTTGCAAGATTTGTATTCAGAGGTAGAACTGGGAAAACTTGCCAATGGATTAGAAGAAAGAATGGTTTCCAGGTTTCAAGCTTAGTGCATCTGGGCGAATGGTGTTGCCATTTAATGGGAAAAGACATGAGGAATAGATTTGAGGGCAGAAATAAGTTCTGTTCAGGCCATGCCAAGTTTGAGATCTCTATGGGATATTCAATAGCTATATGAGGTTAAGTAGTTTGGGGCACAGAAAAGCGTCATGGTAAAAGATATAGGTTCTGGAATCTTGACCATCAAAACAGCATTTAAAACCCCGGGCTGGAATATATCAGCCCCAGAGAAAACAAACATGGCCACCTACCAAAAATAAGTGGAGTAGAGGCTCAGAGAGTTCCCGATAGTTTGTCAAGAAGGCGGGAGACTAAATTGATGAGAGCCCCATGAGGGACTTCATGGCTTCAACAAAGCAAAGATGTCCCTTCAGTGGAACCTGTACACAGAGCTGTGTGATTTTCTCCCACTGCACTCAGCAGTTTGATTGTGGGAGCTAAGCTAGAGACCTTAGTCCTTTAGGCTCCAACATTTTCCCTGGCTCTTAAATTTGTTTCCTTGGTTTCCCATACTCCAAATTGCAGGCTTGGCTCCTGCAGAGAACTAACTGGGTGGGAAGAACCAGGTGAACATCTACCTGACCTGGAGCATTGCTGGAGGCTCATATCTTCCCTCAGGATGTTGCACAGGTGTAAGTCAAGCCTGAGCTCATGGTGCCCATTTGGATACTTATCACCTCAGTTGATTTCCCCAACCCTACCAGCCATTCCTGTTTTTCTCCCAGTAGTCACTTTCCCACACACGCACGTTATCAGGGTCCTAACTCAAGAATTAATGATTCATGGTCAGGCCTGCCTAAGTTATGACTTTTACGCCCTCTCCCATAGACTGTGGCAAGAGTCTTCACAACTGGTTTTCTTACTTCTGGTTCCTTCCTACTCTGATTTGTCTTTTGGTTGACAGATTCATCTTTTTGAAACAAAGCTCTAATCTAGCCTCTCAGGGCAAACACCTCTAATAGCTCCCTGTTAATAGAACAGTGATTTTCAGACTCTTCACAGCAGTGCCTTAGGGGTTTGCAGAGAAGGGAGTGGGTGTGTGGGTTGGGATGTCTGCTCCCCCTCTGTCCTACCTGACTGGTTCTGTGTCTACACCTATTTTACATACCACCCTCTGGTGTGTCATTACAAGCTTCATGGAATTGGTATTCATTATTTTCTAGAGAATAGAGCAACCAGAAAGCAAGGACCTTCAATATCTGAGCTCAGTTACATTTCAGGCCATCTTTCTCCTGCTCTCTTTTCTGTATTTCCCTGCTCTGGTTAAAAAAAGGTCCTTCCTTTTCTTTTCCCTTCTTTCCTCCCTTCCTTCCTTCCTCCTTCCCTTCCCTTCCTTCTTTCTTTTCTTTCTATTTTTTTTCCTTCACTCTATTTTGTTGCATTGAAAATTAATTCTTTTGACTTATAAAAATAGGTTCTGGAATCAGACGTGTGTTGAAATATTTGGATTTATCATATACTAGCTGTGTGAAACTTGACAAGTTTTATCTCTCTGCCTAAGTTTTCTTTCTGATCTGTGAAAGGGAGTAAAATTAGTGCTTCCCCCAATAGGACTGTTTAAACAGTTAAACTGTATATAAAGTGATTAGCACAGTGCCCAGTTTTTAGTAAACAAAAAATTACTGCTATCAATATTATTATGCAAAATATTATCTTCATTTATTTGAATTAAGTCCAAGTGTATCAATAAAATAAAAAGCAACCATAATTTTGCTCAACAGTAAATTCCAGTGAAAGTCTCCTTTAGGTTTGAATCTAAAGCTAGGTTATGTCATTGATGTCACCTGATCGAGTTCAATTTTTTCTTCATAGCAAGAAGCACTGAAAACATTGACTTATATAATGAGGTTAAAGTACAAACTTAAAATGAGCTCTTCTTAATAACTTTATGCATTTGCTCATGTTATATCCTTCACTTAAACTTCCCTTCCGTCCTTCAAATGTCCAAATTCTACCCGTCTTCTAAGTGTCAAATGGTCCCTTCTTCATCAACTGTTCCTTGATTTTCCTCAGTTGAAATCACCTCTCCTTCCTCTGGAATCCAAGGGTACTTGGGCAGCCTCACTCTTACGGTGTTTAATTCCTACCTGGTAGTGGTATTTCTTCACAATGTGTAAGAATGAACTCCACCAACTTGGGATACCAATAGATTCACATCTCCTTCAATGACAAACAGTTGTTAAGCACCAATTATGGGCCAAACACAATTCTAGGTGCTGGTGCAACAGCAGAAAACAAAACAAAGCCCCTGTCTTTGTAGAACTCACACTCCAACAGAGGAAAGAGGTGACAAACTGGTAAATATGTAAAGTCAGATAGTAATTATTTCCATTGATAAAAGCAAAGGAGGATAGGAAGACCAAGAGAGCTGGGAGGAGGGAGTGCTATAAGGTCATGAGGGAAGACCTCATGGAGAAGAATGTTTTAGACATAGGGATCATCAACGAATGTGAAGGTCCTAAGGTGAGAGCATGTTTGAGGAACAACAGAGGCTGGCTTGCCTGAGGAGGGAAAGGTTGAGAAGAAATAAGATCACAGAAAGAAAGGTATAAGAGAGATCTCAGAGACCAGTAAAAGAATTTTGACTTTGACTCTTTTATTTATCCTATTAATTGAGTACTCACATGTTTATATTAGCAGAAAGCCTATTACCTCACTTTTAAGGCCTCTTTTCACTCCAAATTGTTCAACAACTGAGGATTTATTTAGTTTGAAGAGGTTGGTCCTGCTTACAAGTGCCAAGGGAAAGGTCACTCTGTTGCTTTAGTTTTCCCACATGGGATCCTCATGGGACACCTGTCCCAGGCAGCCCGATGGATGCTTTCCTACTATTGTGACCATGCTGCAGTTGGTCTGTGGGCCCAGACCACAGCGAGGCCCTAAGTTTGAACTAAAGATCACAGATCTCATATGTCACAAACCCATCCTCAGCCATTGTTAGGAAAGCTCAACCACCTTGCCAAGGAGCTGGGCTTGGAGTAGCCACCTGCCATGACTACAGACCAGACTGGTCCCTGCCCACCCCCACCCCCCCCACACACACTAATCCCTAGATGCTGGCATAAATTCAGCAGACCTTGCATCTAGCAGAGTGGCCCCGTACATATTTATGAGTCAAATAAAACTATCGGTTCAACACAAATGCACAAAGTATGGATTTTGAGGCTTATCCCAGCGTGACTTCTCTCAACACAGAGGAGGAGGGTGGCATACTATTTAGATTCTACTCATCAGGCATCACAGATTTATTTCTCCTGTGTAAGGGAGGCTTACTGAAGGGTAGAATCTGTCTGATTTACCTGAGTAAACTCCACAGCACCCATTTCAGTAAATGACACTTAGAAAACGTTTGTGGAATGAAATCTGATACATTTGAAATGATCAAATCAATCTTCCATTTGTTGTGAAGTGTCTTAAAAGGGATGACCAGTGAGAAAATAATATTCCCATTCCCCTCCAAGCAGCTGATATTTGTAGACTAACGCATCCAATAGTGTTTTCAAATTTTATTCAAACAGACTCTGCTGTACCAGATGCTCTTGCATTTTTGCTAGCTGGTCAAGAGACAGCCTTGCAAGTAGGCCAGAAGGCAAGGAAATGAGGAAGGAGCCAAAAGGAGGTACCACATCTATATTTTGTGACAGTGGAAGAGAGGAGAGAGAGCCCAGCAGGGCAGGAGAGCCCGCTCCCCAAGAATGGCTCCTTCCAAGAACCTGAATACAAACACAAGGGCAGGGGTGGGTTTGGGACTGGAAAGCCATCCACATCTTCTGGGGGCTTAGTTGAGCCATTTCACGTCTTGAATTCAATTGGCTGGCAAGTTAAAGACAGCTGTTCCCTTTCCACCTTGCTCCAGAGAATCAGGCAAACTGGCCTCTGAAGACCAAAATGGGACAGATCATAGAGAAAACACTTCCACTGCTCCCTCGGGAGTGCCATCATTCCTTTTGAGAGCCCTGAAGACCTAGATTTATCTACTGTGTGACTTTCTCTTTAAGCTGTCCCCTAGCGCTCCATTAATTAGCAAGTCTCTTATTTAAACCCACTCTCTCTTCCTCCTGCTTGTGATCCTGCAGTGAAGTCATAATACTGAATTGGGTGCCTCCTAGCAGTTTCCATGACAACCAGCTATAATCACCCAGGTAAAAGTTTGCGCTTTCACTATAGGCTCCTGGAAGAGAGAAGCAGGATAATGACAAGCTCTTATTCAAATACAAATACCTTCAACAATAGCTCCACAAATTACTCTGTGAAATAAACTGATTTGCGTAGCTGCTTTTTGAGTTAGATCTGACACAGTTTCCTCCCCTACCTCTCCCTGGCTCATGTTTCCATAAATCATTTAAGGCAGTATTTTCTCTTTACCTCTTCATATTAAATATCATTTTAGATGTCTGCTTCTGGTAAAGAAATCAGGATTATGATATGCTAATCCTTTTGACATTCTACTTAATTTAAAATTAATCTCTTTTTGTAATTTGTACTATCTTTTCACCATAAACACCCTCCTTCCTCCAAGTAAAGCATCCCTACCCAACACCAAACACATACACAAGCAGCTTAAAGAATGGCCCAGAGAGGCTATAGTGAAACCCCTGCTTCTTTGATCACATCAAAGGGCAGTAGTCAAACAGGTTACACGGAGGCCCATGCATGTAATTCTACTCTAACATACAAATTAGGGCCAGGCTGGAATCTGACAATGGCCTTGTCATCCCAAACTACTGCAAGCAAGCTTCCTTTGTGCCAATTTCTGAAGTGCTATGGAAGTCATAGAGCGCATGACACAGACTATAACTCAGGTGAGTGACTGTGTGCACTCCACCCCGCACCCATTTCCTCACTCGCAGCAATTGTGCCAACTAAAGCAGGACTTTCCGGGAAGAGGACACCTGCTAGGAAAAACACATCAACACTGCCCAGTCATTCCATATCACACTCAGATTGCAGCCTCCTTTAGCTGGTATTTAGGATATAGTTTTAGGGACATATTTCTTGGACATTAACCTGTCTATGGAAATCCCAGGTGGCAATGCACAGCACCCTATACTCACTATCCTCTTTAACTTCTCCATCTTCAGTCCGCTCCTCTCTCTTGACACTATTTCTAGATGGCTGTACATGAGTGACAAGGAGACAGCTGTAGGGATAGGACAATGGCTATGTCACAGTAATAAATGTGATATCCATCCAGGCAGGAATACATCATATGTGGTTAAAATCACCTTTGGTGTTGACTGACACATTGGGAGTTGTTACTGGATGTTCAGGATTAGAGTTTCAGAATATAGTGTAAGTGGCTTCTACTTCACCTTGTTAGAAGTACTTGCTGTTTACTGAAGTAATGTGGTGCATTGCCTTTGTATATGTGCATCCTTGGCTGACTTACCCATTAAGTACAATACACACACAGTGTCAAGAGTGCATGATACTTTTAGGGAGCCATGAAAATGTTTTAATTTCTTTTAAA
Organism: Ailurus styani; assembly: GCA_002007465.1. NCBI lineage: Eukaryota > Metazoa > Chordata > Mammalia > Carnivora > Ailuridae > Ailurus > Ailurus styani. The sequence goes on along the minus strand of LNAC01000369.1, from coordinate 286,498 downwards.
GTCAAAAGAAAAAATAAAAATAATTCAGCTCAGATTATATTCACCTTTAAACCCATGAAATCAAGAATATCATTTTAAATATTTTTTAATGAAATAAGGGGCCTACAAAGGCAAAAGTAGCTAGGGTCCACAAAAGTCATAATGCAGCCCCTGAGACTGTCACTGTTATAAGTCCTTCCAAACAACAAATCACACACATGAAGATGATGGCCTAAGACACTAATGACATAGCGTGAGATAGTAGTTTATAGAACCAGCAGTCAAAGTTGAGTATAAAGCTATCCTTCTACTGGGGTGTGTGTGCGTTTGTGCATGTGTGTGTGTATATGCATGCATGTGCATGTGATTTGCTGAAGGTCTTCTACAAAGCCATAATCCCATATCACTGCCCTTAGTCAAGTAGCTTTCTTCTAAAACCTTTCTGAAAATTTAAGAATTGTCCCTTATTCCTTCAGAGACTCAGGAAACTAAGTTGGTCCTTTCTCATTATAAAACAGCTCATGTTCCCAGCTCCTTGGAAAGGCTGGAAAAACGATTTTGAAAGCGGCTATTTTAGCTAGAACGTTAATCATGCTGATTCTGCTGTCAACTGAGGTTATACCATCTGATCTTCCATTTCCCTTGTCATAATCATTTATGCTCTACCCCTTGACATGACACATAAGTCCTTTTTATTATATTACATATTAAATATACCAGAACACACTAAAAACTCTTCATTACCCAGTAACATACAAAGTGGGTCCATCTTGATCTCCTCTCAAAAGCGTCTAGTTACTGAAATGCCCAAAGGCCCTGCTTAAGGTTTACCTGCTGAGAAATGAAAAGGCATATAATACAGCCTTCACTCCATGAAGGCTATCATAACTCCTCAAGAAATTAAAAGGACTCAGGTTTTTTTGTTTTTTTCTTTTTGCAGAGGGAAGGTTCTGGGAGGTTGGGTCCATTCAGTATACGAAAGAAAGGAAGAAAGGAAAATGACTTCATTGAAAAGTTCCTCCAGCCAGGTCCTATGTTGGTTTATTTACCAGATTATTCTCCTCTAAACCTTATGATCTACCTGTTATCTTTATTTTACAGGTACAGTAACTGTCTTTCAAAAAGTGAAGTAACTTGCCCTAAGTCACACTGCTATTACTTGGTAGAAATAGGATTTAGATTTTGTTTGTGTGATACCAGGGTCCGTACTCCCCTTGCCATACCATGGATCAGCAGACTTTTTCTGGGCTGGATAACAACTAGTCAACATTGCTGTTTTGGTGTGAAAACAGCCCCAGACACCATGTAAGCAAACGGTGTATTTGTCAAACTTTAGATACAAAAATAGGCAGCAGCTGAATTTGGTCCAACAGCTGTAGTTTGCCAGCCTCTGCTTTACACTGTAGGTCTCAACTTTGGCTGCCATTGGAATCACTGGGAAGCTTCAAAAACTTGATGTGCAAGACTCATCCCATGTCAATTAAATGAGAATCATTTTTAAAGCAAACTTTCCAGGTGATTCTGACAAGTAGCCACAGTTGAGATTGTTAAAGAATAAAGGCAGCCACATTAGAGACAGCTAACCATCTATCCAAATCTATTTTTTCTTTCAGGAGCCAACCAAAATCCTCCCCCCTCAATTATACCTCCCTGATTTTGATCAGAAAAATTGAGCCTTCCTTTATCTGAATTCCTACAAGACCCTGGTGCAGAATTAGTCCCACTGCAACAAAGTTTATGTCATTGTCCAAGCAGTTACTCAAATTTTCTACTATTACTTAAATTTCCCTGTGAGTAATCCCTGTCATCTCAAACAGCCTGTAAGCTGTGGGCTTATGGCTTTACTCACAACACCTAGCACAGGACCAGCTACAAAGTAGGTGTTGGTAGGTTGCAAGTAGCTTTCTTGACGGTGAGAGAAATGAACATGTTGGGGGTTTGAAAACAGATCTGATCTGAATATAGTAAAGTTCAGTAGTTTTCCCCATCTTTCCCTTTTCCCCTACTCTGCTCCTTCTTCACTCTTCCCCACCTTAGTTAATATCAACTCCACCCTTAAAGGTCTTGGAATTGAGGTTGACTTTTTTCCTTTTACTTATTCCCACATTGAAATCAGATAGCATAGACTAGAAGTTCTATTTTTAAAATATTTACAAAATCTGGTCATTACTTACCACCTACATTGATACTGTACTGCTCCAAGTCACCATCTCTCACTTAGATTATTGCCAAATCCTCTTAACTGGTCTGCCTGCTTCTGTGTGGCCCCCACTCTGCCTGTTCTCAACACAGCATCCAGAGCATTTCTGTTCAAAAAGTTTAACTCTGCTTAAAATGTTTCAGTGGCTTTTTATTTCCCTCAGAGTAAAACCCAAAGCCCTCTCAAGGCATGCCATTATACTCTGATATCATCTCCTAATATTCTCCCCATTTCTCACCCAATCTCAGGTACTCTGGCCTCTTTGCTAAACCTTAAATAAGCCCTGAATGTTCTTATCTCAGGGCCTTTGCACATGCTGTTTCCTTTTTGCCTAACCTCTAAACCCTTTAGTATCTACATGGTCTTCTCTCAATGACCTCAAGTCTTTGTTCACAGTCGCTCAGTAAAGCCTTCATGACCATGCTAACACTGAATTCCCCTTTGTCCTCTGATAAAGTCTATACCTCTCTCTTATTTTACTCTTTATTATCTCTCCATAATGCTTTTCACCTTCTGCCTTACTGTATAATTTACTTATTTTCTTTCTTTATTGACTCTCTCCTAACTAGAATGTAAGCGGCACGAAGGCAGGATCTTAGCCTGTTTTGTTTTCCCGTATCTCTAGTGCCTAGAAAAATGCCTGGTACATAGTAAAGAACATTTATCATTAAGTAAAGGACAGAGTATCAGCCTGATAGGCAGCTTCCTGAGAACACATATATTGGTGTGATGGGCATCTGTGATTTTGATCCATCAGGCACCATTCACCTCTCTTACGGTAATAGGAGTTTTCTGATCTATATGATACCATGTCATTTGAGTGGAGCTATTTCTTTCCCCCACCCCAGCTCCAAGAGTAGATACATGATCCTGGCCCTGGGTGCTTCTTGACCGTAGTTATAGAACTTACAGGTTTAGCATTAAGCATGTCTAACCCAGGTCAATCCAAACACTGCTTGTGACTTCTCTGCTGAGAGATTGGGGAAGATTATTTTTCTGCTGAGGTTGCTAAATTGATAGAATAAGGGTCTAGGGCTATTTCTCACCATATGGCAAAAGCCTATTCAAAAGATGGACAGAGAAACGAAGCTTGACATTACTGTTTGAACTCTGGACTCACACATACTCCTAAAATGAAATCTGCTTTAGTGCTTTAGCTGTGTGACTAAATAAATTCCTGTCATTATTTAAGGTTGAGTTTCTGTCACTTGACAGAAAGAGTCCTGAAAAATAAATCTGATATAAAAGACTCAATCTTATTGCTAAAAAGATTTTTTGCTGTTGTTTACTTTTTTCAAAGACTGACGACCTTGAGAAAACTGAGGCAATAAAGATTGAATAATTATATAATTTATGAAAAGATAATACAGAGGCTTCTCTTACTAGTTTGGTAGGGAATTATGTTTCTAATGTTTTATAATTTACTAATGAACATATTTAGCATTATTAATTTTTTTATTGAGCTTTAAAGTGTAAGCTAAAGCATGATGTAAGTCAGATTCTGGAGCTACGGATGAAGAAAGATATGAAGGGCCTCCTTTTTTGCTAGGTTGATTGCAAAATAAACGACAGAAGGGCTTTTACCTTAATGCATCATTCATCTTAGCATCTCCCTACACAGTGCCTGCTGCATGGTTGATATTAAGGAAATTTTTACCGAGTAAATGAAAAAACAACTGAATTGTTAAGGAAGTACATTGTTCTTTGCATTTTGTTGGGTCCTGGACTTCAGTTAAAGCTCTTCCCTGGAAGAATGCTCACCTATGCACATAAACACACACACACACACACACACACACACACACACACACACACACACACACACACACACACACACACACACACAGCTTGCATAAAATGTCTGGGTTTTGCAGTGTCCTTAAAGCACTTATAAACGTTCAGGTTATCCATGGATCCTAGGTTAAGAACTGCTTTGAAAATCCCACTGTGATATATGGCCCAGGCAGTATTTCTGTCTAGAATTTTTTTATTGAAAAGGTGGTAAACGTGATTAAACACAGACTATTGAAACAAGTTATTGGATTGGCAGTTCAGTGGCTAAGTGGCTTTGGAGTTAGAAGTAGATTGTTTTTGCCAATAAATACATTTACAACTTCAGGTAACTTAACCTTTTTGAACTTGCCTCAGTTTCCGAATGTATAAGATGAAAATAATAATCCAGTCTCCCTCATGTTGGTAGCAATAACAAAATTAAGTACTGCACAAAGAGCTATTAGCATACTAAGTGTTCAATAAATGCTAGCTGCCAAGGGTGTTAAACCATTTACAAAATGTAATATTTTAAACAGAATGAACTCATTTTGTCTACCATAGCTCAGGTGGGAAAGCTGTCACCCAACAGAGAAGTAACTGTGGGATCTTTCATAGCTTCTTCAGATTCTATCTTTGTGATAAGTTATATTCTCTACATATCATAGAGAAGCTGATTTCTATTACCTATGAGTAATAATGGTAATCTCTCAATCATTGACATCTTTCTGTAAGTAGGAACACTTGGAACAGCCAAGGGTTAAAAGTTAAAAGTCAAGTTAGTTAAAAGTTGATCCAGCAGCTTTTTGGAAGACCCAATCGGAATTGCCATCTACCCAATTCCTAGCCTTCCTCTGTAGTGACTATTGAAGATATTCATGTGCTGATAACAAAACTGATCATATTAATTGTTCAAACCACAGGGACTTTTTCATTAGCTTGGGCAAATTTCCTAATTAAAAATGTGCTTTTATACCATTAAAAGGATTATTTAAAAATTTATGGAAAACACAATGAGGTAATTTCAACTTCTTCATCGCCAATTAAAAAATGTCATTAGTTATTTGCTCTGTTCTGCACTGATTCATTCAACAATATTTAGATAGGATCTGTTATATGCTGGTGCTGCTCCAGGTTCAGAAGGCCAATAAATACCCACACCTGGGGTTAAGAGTGTTCTACTGGACTGTCCACTCCCTCCCTTCTATAACTCCATCAGCGCCTGAAGATTTTGTTATGAGAATGTTCCTGATAGTAAAAAAGAATGTCCCTGGGTCAAGGCTGAGCCCTGCTGCTGTGTGAAGACAGACCACTCTTCATTCTCTCCATCTTAAGTGGTCTTGTTCTGAATCCAGGCTCTCAAACTCAAACACCTTCAAAAGCCACAGAGAGAGCCTAAATGTGAGGGTAGCTCAGTTTAGGAAAACAGGAGGGTTAGAATCTCCTTTAGGGACATTCAGATCCTGCTGAGATACCACCTTACACCAGTTAGAATGGCAAAAATTAACAAGGCAAGAAACAGCACATGTTGGAGAGGTTGTGGAGAAAGTCTAAGAAGGTTCCTCTTACACTGTTGGTGGGAATGCAAGATGGTACCGCCACCTTGGAAAACAATGTGGAGGTTCCTCTAAAAGTTAAAAATAGAGCTACTCTATGACCTAGTAATTGCACTACTGGATATTTACCCCCAAAGATACAGATGTAGTTTAAAGAAGGGCCATATGCACCCCAATGTTCATAGCAGCAATGTCCACAATAGCCAAACAGTGGAAGGAGCTGAGATGCCCTTCAACAGCTAATTGGGTAAAGAAGATGTGGTCCACATAAACAATGGAATATTACAGCCATCAGAAAGGACTCAGAAAATACAGTCTCTTTTTCCTCTATCTTAGCTCCCAAGTGCAAACTTAATCGAATTAGAAGACTCTAAGTATCTAACTACGTTTCGCATAACACAGGAGATATTTCTTTCAGAATGACCTTCCCAAGACCGGAACCTGATTGGCCTGTTGCCGATGCCATCATCAAGCCACCTGGCTAAAAAGTGCTGCACCCTTTCCAGTGCAATAGTTTAAACACCTTAACCTGTGAGCTGCTCTCCAAGTAGAAAGTAAAAGGATTTCCTGAGCAAACAACCCACCACTGCTTCTGCCTTCTCGCAAATAAAATGAGGAGTTGCTCCACCGAACGACTGAGTTCCTGAAGCCAAATATCAACAGCACAGCTTGAGCATGGCTTGTTTAGAGAGTTAGATTTGTTCAGAATAAAGAGAATATATTTCATCATGTCCTTTTTAGGGAGGAAAATGAGGGGAGAACAAAGCCAAATGAAAAAGCTCCATAATCCCCTGATTACAAAACCCAAATTACCCAAAGGTCATTTGTACCAAGTGTCATTATAAGTAAAGGAGTCTGGGTCAGTTTTAGAAACACTTTAAAAGCGGATAAGATGGCCTAAATGCTCTTTGCATTTTGTGCTTCCCTTTTGTATCCCTACATGTAGCACTCATGAAAAATGGTCTCTTAAACAGGAGCAGCTCAGCTTGTTTGCTTGGCCAAAGTCTCTAAAAAACCTATGTAAGGAACAGAAACAGAATTCAAGAAGGAATTTGGGATTTGAAAATACACTATTTTCATCTAGTCCATTCCCTGGGTTTTAGAGTCACTGGGCCAAAGGGCAAGGTGAGGATTTTCCTATTTCAAATGCAGATTATTACGTAAGGAATATGTTAGAACACAAACACTGCAGTCCTACACCTGGCCTCAAGTGAGCTCTGCACCCACATCCCCTGCTTGGTTGAAGCCAGGCTTTTCCCACGAGCTTTGTCAAGGGCACTTGGGGGAAAGGGTCTGGTAGTCTGGGTTTTGTTTTGAAGTAAAACAAACATGTTATATTTCCAAAAAGAATAATAATTTTTTTAAAGATTTTATTTATTTGTCAGAGAGAGAGAGCAAGAGAGAGAAAGAGAGAGAGCACAAGCAGGAGGAGTGACAGGCAGAGGGAGAAGCTGGCAGATGGGGGAAGCAGGCTCCCTGCAGAGCAAGGAGCCCCATGTGGGTTCCTGATACAAGCTGAAGGCAGGCGCTTAACTGACTGAGCCACCCAGGCATCCCAAGAGTAATAATTTAAAAAAAAAAAATACAACTTATTTGCTCTACGTCTCAGTATCCTCATCTGTAAAATGAATGTAATAATAAAACATGCTTCACAGAGTTAGTGTCTGGATTAAGTGACAATACCAATTCAGCATTAATGGAGCCCAGCATGGGAAGTAATTGCTCAGTAAATGTTGGTCATAATCCTTTGGTTGGAGTTCTGTTGGTGAATAAGATGCATAAGAGTATCAGGAGATTTTTGTTAATTTACATCTTGCTCTCCCACTTCTAGGGACAAAGATTTTTAAAGTTTGATATTTTAATCCATGAATACATACAAAATTAATTTTTCTTTTGGTGAACCAATAAGGGAAGTCAGAAAAAGCAAATTTATATTCTCTTTCAAAGTCCCATGATGCTACCAGGGTCAGAAATGTTATGTTTCAACAAGATGGCTTGGACAGAAGATGACAGTTTGATTAAAAACTTCCACTAGAAAAATCACTCTACAACTTCAGGTCCCTAAACCACACACAGGATAAGCCAGGTGATGACTGCCTTTAACAAATACAATGACACATTTGTTTACTCGGTGCAATTTTAATTCAGGCTTAAAGCTCTTTTGGTCAGTTTTGATAACTGATCCCCTCTAATGGAAGATTAAGTGCCTTGAAACAAAGCAAAAAAAAAAAAAAAGAAGTTTGTTTTGACATTATGGGATCAATAAATTGTGGAAGCCAATAAACTACACAGTGACAAGGCCCTGAGTATATTTAAAAATGTAGTTTTAGATTTTGGTACAAAGTCTATTGCCATGGCTTAAAATGTATGAAAGCAGTTAATATTAGCACGTGAAAAATCACAAGTGTGACTTTATCCTTTGTCTGATTTCAGGACAAAATTTACCTGCTAAATGCAGATTTAAAATGCTTTACTGAAACATTGGTCATTTAATTGTACCATTTCTACTAAAAGCTCTTGAATATGAGTACTCACTTAACTCTGTAAATTACTAAACCTAAGTGCTTGCATCATGCAGCCAAAGACCACATTAAGTCCAGTTTTTCGGCAGTGTGCATCTCTCTGTGGGAACATCACCTGTGCAGGAATCTGAGGGCTGGGTTACTATTTTATACATTGATATTTGGCTCAGGCCCTGACCCAAAGGGATCCCTGAATTAAAAATGGTATTCTCTTCCTATGGTGATGAGTATGCTGAAGGACCAGTGATCTCTACTTTCCTTTTGGGGGGTCAAGCATAATGATAGGGTCTGTGAACCTCCTAGAAATTAGGTAATTAGGTTCGCAATCTCACAGTCTCAAGGATTCTACAGTTGCCCACATCTCTTTCAGAGAGGTTTACCAAGTGCATTAGATAAGCATATCTATTTGGCACTAAGTGTCACACTCTTCAATACATCCCTGTTTTCTTTTTGCAGTTCCTTGTTATAGAAGACAAGCCCACGGACTCTCCTTTCTGAAGGTGAGTTCTGCTCCTGCCTAACAGTTGGTAGCCAGGACAGGCAAGAAAGGAACACTGACTTCTCCTTGGCATTTTTTATACTGGGGGAGGGGGGTACTCTAAAATCCCAGTTTCCTACTGACCTGCTCTCTTCTGAACCTTTTGAGACACAGGGGCAATGATGCATAGTAATGACAAAGAACAGATCTAGACACCCAATAATTCCCCAAGGCAGAAAAACAATTCAACTGTATCAGACCTAGATTATAAGAGACACTTACCTTGTTGCTAAAATGGGCAGCCCTGAATCTCCTTAAAATATCAGATTATAAGGCGACTGACCTTATTTTGAGGAACTGTCCCCCTCAAAACACCCTAACTTTCTGACCCCAGGCTTCAGAAGTCTACACACTCTTTTGACATTTTTGTCTAAATGTGGTGAAACCAAACAGCTATCATATCCATCTTTAACTTAAACAAATTCTACTCTGGGGAATTGGACAGAGAGAGAGACTGTACAATACTTCTAGCCTTTCCTCTCATTTAGCGTGTGCCCCAGGGTCAGGAGGAGATGAAAACCTGCTAGTTACTCCATGATTTTTCTTCCTTCTCTAACAATGGGAGCATCTTGCTACACTGAGTGTGATTCTAATATATAAAAGATGGATATTTTTCTTTTAACATGGCCATAAAAATTGAATGAACTACCTCACTGATGCTCAGTTAAAGAGACAGCAATCTGCTCCCAATGCTGAAAGAGAAACTGGTGTTGGTGATCTTACCAAGACTGATATGGTCTCCAATGTGGTTCTTTCCCAAAGGGTTTTTAAGGATAACAGTGACTGGAGGCAAAGTTTTCTTTAGGTTTTCTTTACAATAAAACTATTGTATGAGATTCTTATCTCCTGTATTTCCTCTGTAGCCACTTTTCATGAACTGAGGCTAAGAAAATGTATTGACTGCTCACCTTATTCAAAGGATTTATTTATTTGCTTGGGCTTAAAAGTTCACAATTCTTATGAGTAGTGTTGGGAACAGAGAAACCAGATTTTCCATATTAATGACTGTATATGGTTTCTGGGTACAGATCTGGCTCTATCTTCAGGAGCACGTCCCATGAGAAGGACATTCATAACTGTCAGGATAGCTGTTGGCACTGATTGATGAACTACTGGATTACGCAGGCTTGGTTTGTTTGGCATTTGTATCCATGCCTTGGCTGAAAGTTTAGAGAGCACATTGATTTAATTTGTGGATGACAGGAGTCTGGAAAGGATAGCAAATGCACTGGGTGATAGAATGAGAATCCAAAGAGATCATGACAAACTGGAGAAATGGGATAAATCTAACAAGATGAATTTTAACAGTAATAGATAGAAGATCCTGCACTTAGATACAATAAGCCAGGATTCACTGTACCTTCCAGGGAATTTATTGATACAAATCACCAAGTTTGGGATTGTTAAGTACAGGTACCTGGTGTACATGTTGGGGGGTGGGGAGGGTATGGTTTAGCAATAGCAGGTATGAAGATTTGAGGATTTGGGTTGAAAGCTAATTTAGGGAGTATGATGTGGCTGCCCAAACTCAATGGAATCTTAGGTTGCTGAAATAGAAATAAAAACAACATTCAAGGGGCACCTGGGTGGCTCAGTGGGTTAAGCCTCTGCCTTCGGCTAAGGTCATGATCTCAAGGTCCTGGGATCAAGGCCCACATGGGGCTTTTTGCTCAGGGGGGAGCCTGCTTCCCCCTCTCCCTCTGCCTGCCTCTCTGCCTACTTGTGATCTTTCTCTCTCTGTCAAATAAATAAAATCTTAAACAAACAAACAAACACTCAATTGGGCATGCAACAGTGGGAGCTGGGGCAGTGAGAAGGAGGAGTAGAGGGAGGTCAAGAATGTCTTTTCTTTCTTTTTTTAAAACCTTTAATAAAAGGTTTCTCCTTTTGGTGTGTATGTCCTACAGCAGCCTCCTGAGAAAAAATTCAAGGAAATATTTGGATATTTAATTTCTGGAAAATATTGTTATTCTACCCTCACATTTAATTGGTATACTGAGTAGGAAATTTTAGGTTGGAAATATTCTCCTTTAGAATTTTGAATTATGCTAGCCATTATTTTCTGGCTTCCATTATTGCTGTTGAGAAGTTCAATAACACTGGTTCTTGATACTTTGAACAAAAACTGTGTTTTTCGTCTGGAACACTCTTCTCTTTGTTCCAAGAATTCAGAAATTTCACAATGGTGTGCCTCATTCATTATGTTGGGCTCTCTGGTGGTTTGTTCAATATTGACACTCATAGCCTTCAGTTCTAAGAAATTTTCTTGAATTATTTCTTCGGTGATTTCTTTCCTTCCATTTTCTCTTTCTAGAATTATTATTATCATTTTTGTATTGGTTCTTTATGTGCCAGGCACTGTTCTAACCACTTAACAAAATTAACGTTTTAAATCTTCATTGCAATCCTATTTTCTATGTCTTTAAATTTTTGCTCCATTTTGGGGGGAGATTCCAGTTCTTGAGTTTGTAATTTTGATGTTTCACTTTCTAAGAGTCTCCCTTTTCTTGTTATCTAAATGGCCTTTTTAAAAATAGTTTCTTGACCTCATTTTATAAATACAACATTGTTATCCGAGGATAGGATTTATTTGTTTTTAACTTTTCTCTTTGCCTAGTCTCTGTTTCATACTAGTTGTTTTTTGTCTCTCTTTCATATTAGAGATCCTCCTCAAGTACAGGATTATTTTGGGCTACATTTAAGAGTGAGATACTCAAATGCTATTTCAAAGCTCTTTGCATTTGAGCTTAAGCTTATCATTTGATATGGCAGGACTATTTCATTTGGGGATCAATTGGTATCAGTGTCTTTAAGCCTTTTCTTCAGGCTGATTACATTCCTCAGACAGAAAACTTCTAGTTGTTCAACTGGTTCGAATACATCTAGCTTCCAGACATTATTAGAGCCTAGTGGAGGAACAGAGCCATTTAGAATGTAACCTTTTACTTAATTCTCTAGTGTTGCTCAGTCTAAAGACTCTCTGATTTACCCTCTCCAGAGAACAAACTTTGAGTCTTCGCCCAGAGTGGGGGACTGGTAGTCATTTAACTACATGAAGTTGGAGAGGGAATCCATATGTCTAACTGCTTCTCAACCAGACACCAAAACAATTCTACTCTTTTAAGTTCCACTTTTCCTCCCACGTCCAGCACCACCTGATACCACCTGTTCCTGAGCCTATAGAGGCCATGTAGTGTATACCAGACTGCATGCTGGCTTTCCTTCATTTTCTAAGGTCTGGCAAGCCTGGTGCCATTTGTCCACTTCATTGATATCACCCCTCCTATTCTTTATCCTTGTGGGCTTACACCTTTACAACAACCCATTTACGGTGATTTCAGTGAGTTTGGCAAGGACACACAGGTTAAATCTGGCTGTTTAACAAAAAATTTGGCATAAAATTTTTGTAGAGGCCAAAAACTAAATCTACAAGAAAACCTTCCATAAAGAAATTACAGAATTTGCTGTGGGTCAAATTCATACCTTGGCATATTAGAATGAATGGACTATATCTATACCAGATTATTTGATTTCCATGACGTATTGTTAAGTGAAAAGCAAGGCACAGAAAAATGTATAAAATATGATTCCACTTTTATAAAATGAATGGCAAAATCCCTATATATGTACATATATATTTATAATATTTTATGTTAAAATTGATTTCTCAGTTTGAGGCAAGTAGGGGGTGGGGAGAAGCTGTGGGGAGAGACTGAATGTGGGGAGTTAGCACAGAAGAAAAATGTCAAAGACTAGAAGAAAATAAATGTGTGTATAATTAAAGTAGTATGTATAATATTCTATTAATGTAGCTTTACCTACGTATTTGCATATATGCTTAGAGAGATGTATGAACCCATGGTAACTGAAATGTTAATAGTGATTTACTCTGGATAATAAGATCATTTTTGTATTTTCCTATACATTTCTGTACTGACTTTTTTTATAGTGAGCATATGTTATGTAAATAACATGGAAAAATATTTAAAAATAAAAGTTCAGAGCTGCTCAAAGATGAAAAGATCTACAAATGGAGGTAACAGAGTATATTCCTGGCATAGTGAATAAAGGCACAAACGCTGTAGCCAGAGAGATTTGATTTCACATGCTGGCTCTAACATGAATAAAGCCATTAGTATAAGGCTTAAGAGCAAGAGTTGCTTGAAGTTTGAATTCCAGTTTCCGCCGTTAACTGGTTGTGGAATTTGAACAAGACAATTAACCTCTTTGTGCCTTAGTTTCCTCACTCAGAAAGGGAGTTAAAAGTATAATAATTTGCAGGTACCTGGGTGGCTCAGTCAGTTAAGCATCTGACTCTTGATTTTGGCTCATGTCATGATCTCAGGATCATAATCTCAGGGTGGTGAGATCGAGCCCCGCACAGAGCTCCATGCTCAGTGGGGAGTCTGTTTGAGATTGTCTCCCTATCTCTGTCCCTCTTCCTCTGCCCTTCCCCTCCACTTGCACACTCTTTCAAATAAATAAATCTTTTAAAAAAGTATCATAATTTACTTGTCTCATAGTGTTGCAATGCAGAAAAAAGTCAATATTTCTAAAGTGGTCAGAACAGAGCCTGGCATGTAGTAAGTAATATACATGCTTGAATTTCCTGTTTCTCTGCCTTCTCTGATTTAATTCACTCATACTTTGTATGATTCCATTTTATCTCCTCTCTTAGCATTTCCCTTAAACTTTTTAACTTTTTCAGTGATTATGTTAGAGTTTACAATATACACCTTCAACAATCTATTTTCAAATAGCACTGTATCTTTTCACATGTAATAAAATTACCTTATAACAGAATATTTCCAATTTCTTCATTCCTTGTGGCATTGTTGTCATTCATTTCACTTATCCATATAGTCTAATCACCTAATACATTGTTACTATTACTGCTTTAAATAAAAACTTATATTTTACATCAATCAATCCTATGATACTCTTCCTTTCTTTGTGTAGATTCAGGTTTTTGGTCTATATCATTTTCCTTCTGCCTAAAGAACTTCTTTTAACAGTTCTTGCTGCTGTAGAATGAATGTCTGTGCCCCCCCCCCATAAATTCATATGTTGAAACCTATTCCCCAGTGTAAAGGTATTTGATGGTGGGGCATTTGGGAGTCTATTAGGCTGTGAGGGTAGAGCCCTCGTTAATAGGATTAGACCCCTTATAAAAATCAGACCAGAGAGCTTTCTCACCCCCTTCTGCCATGTGAGGACACAGCAAGAAGATGTAGGTCTATGAACTGGGAAGTGAGTTTTCACCAGAAACCAAATCTGCTGGCACAGCAGTATGCTCTGTATTTTCCCCTGGAGTGTATTATGGAGAATGTCCTTGGTATATTTCACAATGATTATGCTTTTTTTCCCATGAATAGATCCACAAAGAGATCTCTCTCTTATCTTTACCTTGAGAACCTAGTGGGGTTCCTGGATGTAAAGCCCACATAAATAGGGAGTCCCCACTAAAATTGTGACCCCTCCCCAAGTAGTTTCTCACCCTCATGCTAGTCCACATGCAGCTTCCAGCGACTTGCCAAAATTATCATTTAAGTGTTTATTATCAGTTTATGGATCCAGTGGCTTCTGGTCCAGGTAAGATTTCAGTAGTATTCTCTGTATTCACCTGCCTCTCCAGACTTGGGGATACCAGTCTGCCCCATGAATGTAGTTCTCTGACAAGTCCAAGAGTCTGGAAGTCTGTGGGACTTCCCAACCTCCGTAACTGTGAGGAATAAATTTCTGTTGATTATAAGCAGTTTGCCCCATGAATGTAGTTCTCTGATGAGTCCAAGGGTCTGGGAGTCTGTGGGGTTTTCCAACATCCAGAACTGTGAGGAATAAATTTCTGTTGATTATAAGCCACTCAGTCTATGGTACTTTGTTACAACAGTCCCCATGGACTAAGACATTTACAAACAAGTCTGCTGGTGAGGAATTCCCTCAGGTTTTGATTTTCTAAGAAAGTCTTTTATTTCTCCTTCAATTTTGAAGGAAAATTTCACTGAATATAGAACTCCAGGTTGGCAGGGTTTTTTTTTTTTTCTTTCAACACCTTAAGGCTTTCACTCTACTCTTCTTTCTTGCACAGTTTCTGACAAAAGGTTTGCTGTAATTCTTATCCTTGTTTCTCTGCTGATAAGATACTTTCATTCCTCTGGTTTCTTTCAGTAGTTTCTTTTTGTCTTTGATTTCCTTTAATTCATATATAATGTCCCATGGTCGTTGTTTCTTGTTTTGTTTAATATTTACCCTGTTTGGTGTTTTCTGACCTTTCATTGGTGTGTTGTTTGATATCTTTCATTAATTTTGGAAAAATTTCAGCCATTATTGCTTCAAACATTTTTTCTGATCTCTTCTCCTTCTAGTAGTCTAACAATGTATATTACACCTTTTGACACTGTTCCACAGTTCTTGGATATTTTGTTCTATTTTACATTTTTCTTCATTGTTTTTCTCTTTGCATTTCACTTTGGATAATTTCTGTTGATCTATGTTCAAGCACATGATTCTTTCTTCAGCCATGTCAAGTCTACTGTTGAAACCATCAAAGGTCTTCTTCATTTCTTTTACAGTATTTTTGATCTCTAGCATTTCCATTTGGTTCTTTTTTAGACTTTCCATCTCTCTGTTTACACTGCCCATCTGTTCTTTCATGTTGTCTACTTTTTCTGTTAGGAACCTTAACATATTAATCATATTTACTTTAAATTCCCTGTCTGGTAATTCCCACATTTGTGTCATATTTGAGTCTAGTTCTGATGATCGGTTTGTCTCTTTAATATGTGTTTATTTATTTTAGTTTATTATTTTTTTGTTTTGCCTTTTGGCATACCTTATAATTTTTTGTTAAGTATTAGAAATGTTTTATTGGATAATAGGAACTGAGATTAAGAAGCCCTAGAGTAAGGATTTATGTTAATCTGGCTACAAATTGGGCTTTAATATTTGCTGTAGCTATAGGTACCAGAGGCTTCCAATTCCTTAGGATCCTTGCTTTTGTCTCCACTGTTGACTTTGGGCTTTCTTAAATACTCCTCCTAAGGGAGAGCTGATCTGTGTCTTATAGCTCATTTAGTTATAATCCACTGTGATTATACTGGAAACCTGGTGATAAAGTAGTAAGGTGTGGGGAAGAGGTAGCATTCTATAATCTTCAAATTAAATCTCATTCCTTTAGAGGGTCTATGCTTCTGGGCTGCAACCTTCACAGGTGTTTCTCCCAGCTCCTACTCCCTTTCCTGGCTACAGCATTTTCCATCTATTTCTTGGAGGCTTGATCCCTGTTACTGACGGTTGTTGTTCCTGTTTTCATTTTTTTTTTTTTCTTCAGGCAAAACAGGAAGACAGGAGGAAGCTGGAGTGGAAAGAATGCTCTTCTCCAAGCTACGATAAGGCTCAGAGTATTTTCCCCTGGAGTGTATTATGGAGAATGTCCTTGGTATATTTCACAATGATTATGCTTTTTTTTCCATGAATAGATCCACAAAGAGATCTCTCTCTTATCTTTACCTTGAGAACCTAGTGGGGTTCCTGGATGTAAAGCCCATATAAATAGGGAGTCCCCACTAAAATTGTGACCCCTCCCCAAGTAGTTTCTCACCCTCATGCTAGTCCACATGCAGCTTCCAGCAACTTGCCAAAATTATCATTTAAGTGTTTATTATCAGTTTATGGATCCAATGGCTTCTGGTCCAGGTAAGATTTCAGTAGTATTCTCTGTATTCACCTGCCTCTCCAGACTTGGGGTACCAGTTGGCCCCATGAATGTGAGTCCCAGAGGAGTAATTAATTTTCAGTTTGTTCAGCTTTCTCTTATTGTTAGGATAGGAATGATGACTTCCAAGCTTTTATATATTGAAGTTAAAATCAGAAGTCTACATATTTTTTTGTTTGTTTTTAAGAATTTATTTATTTATTCATCAGAGAGAGAGAGAGCACAAGCAGGTGGAGTGGCAGGCAGAGGCAGAGAGAGAAGCAGGCTCCCCACTGAGCAAGGAGCCTCATGCGGGACTCAATCCCAAGACCCTGGGATCATGACCTGAGCCAAAGGCAGCCGCTTAACCAACTGAGCCACCCAGGCATCCCTACATATTTGTTTTTAAGAAATTTCTTAAACTCTCTGAATCTCAGTTTCAACATTTATAAAGTGGGAATAGCAATTCCTATCTGCCAAGGTGATTATGGGGAATAAAGGAGAAAATACCCAGCACATAGTATTCAGCAAATGATCAAGTACTAGTACCCATCCCATTTTCCCCACAGTGAAATCATTAGAGGTGTTTAGGCAGAAATAGAAAGATCCCTAGTAGGAAAAAGGTGGGGGAGCTTCAGTATTAAAAGAGTAGCTGGGGGAAGATGCTTTTAAAATCTTTCGTATCTCTGAGTTACCTAGTTCTCTTGCTCTCATTTTCCAAATATGGTCCCAAGGAGAAAGTTAATTAACAGAATATGCAAATTAACGAGCAGTTATAACACTAATTAACTAACTAGCTTATCAACAGCTAGTTCAGTTCTGTACATGTGTAAATCAAGTGTCTGCAGCAATGGAAACTCACCTGGAAACTTGCAAGTATCTTGCTATCTAAACAAAACTGAGATGCATAGAAATAATGGCTTCTGAAAGCCTCTTTATCTAACGCAGTGTCCTAAAAGGTCAGTGGTATGCTGCCAGATGAATGATGAATTTGAGCTTTGTCACATCCATTGCTTCATCCTGGCAAGTAGTGGATGGGGTGGTGAAACGATAGCCTGGTGTGCAGGCAGGCAAGCACCTCGGCAGAGGTGTCTGTCCCAGAGTGAGAGCACTGGTTTCTTCACCTGACCTTCTGCCCTTTCAATCACACAGAACTAAATCTCACTTTTCAAAATGGGGACCCACTGGATTTTGGTGTGCTTTGCTGGTTGATAGTCACAGCTTGTTAAGCAGCTCCCCTGAGGGCAAAGCAATTGAGTAGTTCTAATTTTCAGGAAAGGGAAGTGTGCTAGTGAAGAAATTGCCACACTGACATCTCACCTGTCCCCCACCTGCCATGAGGAGTTTCTATGCAGCAAATAACACATCTTCCCAAATATGCTTTGCATAACACTAGCTGAAGACATGCACCTGAACTTCCAGGCATAACAATGGCTCTCCATCCCTTTATCATAGAATAGACCCTGGAGGATCAGGAAGATAGTAACAGACTTGTTAAAAAAAAACCCAAATTGCAAAGATGGCAATTTTTGTACAGGCCCAAATATATTTGCTTCCTAAACACTTCCTCCATCCACACTTCCCACTTTCACTAAAGTTTTTTCTCTCGTTTGTTTAAATGAGACAAAACTCTGGATCTTTTAAATTAAAATAAGAAATTGTGCAAATGCATGGATTTTAAGTTGTTTTCTTTTTCTGATTTGACATTAGTTATTTTTGTATTAGTTATATTTGTATTAGTTAAGAATACTGAGCTATCAATCACAGTATTAAGAGTGTAAGAAATTATCAAAATAAACAATCAGAGTTACTTTTTTTCTTGTTAAAGATTATTGGCTTAGCCAGCATTCTTACAGGAAATAACCTCTGACTCAGATGGTTCAAGAGACTCACTGAAGAAACTACTTGTAAAGGTAGTAAGGCTAAGAGAACGATTGGGGCACTCAGAGCTCAG
This sequence comes from Ailurus styani, assembly GCA_002007465.1. Lineage (NCBI taxonomy): Eukaryota > Metazoa > Chordata > Mammalia > Carnivora > Ailuridae > Ailurus > Ailurus styani. The sequence continues at coordinate 268,286 of LNAC01000369.1, read as the reverse complement.
TAACAGTGGGAAAGCATCTCCATCTCTACGGCTGGAAGGATAGGGGAGCCCAGGGAGGGCTGGAGCCCTGGAGGATCCTCCCCTAATATCCTTGCCCTGGCAGGGCTGTAACCAGAGCTAGAAACATAGCCCAAAGCAGAGAAGTGGACTCAATGCCCTCCCTCTTGTCTCTTGGGTGAGGCAGGCCAGGCAAGGGCTCATTCTCAGGCCCACATAGAGGAGGGTTACACCTGGCAGAGAAGTTCTTAAATTTTGTGCCTTGTGGGCTTTGCTTGCCTCATCATACATCCTGGCTCTCTGATGAACCAGAGCCAACAAGGCCATCCACAAGGCAGATTAGAGGGTGCATTCATGGGGTTCAGCCTCCTGGGGCACAGGGCAGGCATCAAAAAGAAAAAAAAAGAGAGAGAGAATGGATCTTGGGGAAAGTCATAGATTATAACAAGCACCATTATTTTCACAGGTCATTGGCAACAATTTGTAAGTTTTAGGGCTCTTAACAAGACCCTTTTGTTCATGTTATTTTCAAGGATAGATTTTGATAAAGGAAGAAAATAAGCTGGTAACAGTCATTCACAGACAAAAGCAAGATTATATTCTTGTGACTACTTGTAATTTAGCATTTTATCAAATTAGACTATTGGAACTGGTTTTATGAGGGATATCCATCTGCAGAAGGAAAGAAGGGGATCTTTTTCATCTCTTCCTGTGACTCCTCTTGTTAATGATGAAAATTTCCATTTTTAAGGCCAGGCTCTGAAATTTCATAAAGTCAGCATTATAAGCAAAAAACAGTGGGTTTGCAGAGTTCAATTTTACTAACAGAAATGGATCAAGGAGTAAATGGTATTTTACTGATACTGTATATTCACATAACTATATTCTCCCACATACTTGATACACCTCTTTTTTTTTTTTTAACGCCATTTTTAACATTTTACAGGAGTCCCTGTAAGCACAATAATGAAAGCACAATGTGAGCAGATTCGGGGTCGAAGCTCCACGATTAGCTAAGTGCCCTCTTCAGCTGAGCCACGCAGCTCCACAGACCCTCCTCACCATCTGAGAAGCCCATTCCTCAGTGGCCGGCTGGTATGCACCCCAGAGCCTACCATGTATACTCTTAGTTCTACACGTTCCACTAATAAGAGTGTTGAAATACAGAGATAACTCAAAAGGAGATGCTGTTAGAGCAAGGCACTTTTGTGTAATATCAGTCTCAGCGCACAAATTGCCTCAGGGATTTTTAGGCTCTTCAGTGGTAGTAGGAACAACTAAGAAAAGAAAACTATGTATCTGGTAGGTATTGAGTACCTATGTCTGTCAGACACTGTTAGATCCACTGCAAGCATTAGCCAACTTCATCTTACCACAGCCCTGTGAAAGAGGTGCTATTTTTAGTCTTTTTTTATTTTAAGTTTCTTTCTTTCCTTCTCCTTCTTCTTCTTATTTTTAAGCGATAGAAAGGCGCGGGGCACCTGGGTGGTTCAGTGGGTTAAGTGCCCAACTCCTGGTTTCGGCTGGGGTAACCATGTCAGGTGGTTTCGGCTGGGGTAACCATGTCCGGTGGTGAGATCAAGCCCCGTGTCAGACTCTACACTCGAATCAGAGTCTGTTTGAGACTCTCTCTCCCTGTGCCCCTCCCGCTCATGCTCTCAATCTCTGTCTCTAAAATAAATACATAAATCTTAAAAAAAAAAAAGATGTAGAAAGGAAGATCATGAGGGTAAAACTGGAAGTGGGGGGCTCAGGTCTGTACCTTCAGTCCCTAAGCTCTCTACCATGGCCACAGCCCTCTTGGCGTCAGTGAGGACTGACAAATAAACCTTTCTCTTTTTTTAACTAAAAAAAAGTATTTAGGAAAAGATATATTTTTAGAGTACATTAAAGGAACTTTTTTTAAATTTTTAAAATTTTTCTATTTTAGAGCGAGAGACAGTGCACACATGGTGGGTAGGGGCAGAGGGAGGAGAGAGAGAGAATCTTAAGCAGGCTCCACACCCAGAGCAACCTGAAATCATGACCTGAGCCGAAATCAAGAGTCAGTTGCTTAACTGCCAGGTGCCCCTAGGAACCATTTTTAAAAGACTTTAGAACAATAGAAAGCTTTGGAAGAAGCTAAATATTTCTTCTCCTAAAAGAAGTAAAATATACATTCTCCCCCATTTTGTTTTCGAAGCATTTGTTAAGGAAAAAGAAGATTGGAGAGAAAGATACTTGACTGGAAGAACTCATTCAGGTGCTGGGATTTAGGAATGAGCAAGAAAGACATATTTCTATCCATATACACCTTCTATGGTAGTAAAAAAGATGTTTACAAAATACTCAGTGAAAAAAGCAGATCACAGATTGGTGTGTGGAGTATGAGTATGTTTTTTAAATCAAAAGAAAATCTGTGTGGATGTTTGTCTTAGTCTATTCAGGTAAAATCAGAAGAGAAAATTCTTATCGGGTCATGAGATTCTGACTGGTTGAATCTTGATGTAACTCTGGTTGGTATCCAGCATATTAGACTCTTTGCCCTTCACACTGTGGTGATTGTTAAATTTGGCTGAGATATGTTCGGTGTCCTGAAAGAAGGGAGATTGCATTGGACTAATAGGAATGTTAATGGATTTTGTCGCTTTGTTGAGTTCCTCAAATTATACTATTAGGTATAGAACATTATTTAGAAATTGTTAAAACACATAATTTTGGTCCATTGATTTTATATTATCTATACTCATAATTTGTATTAAGGATTTGTTTTGTTCATGTACAGGCTCTTTAGACCTTGGTAACAGCAAAGAACAAAGTGTTTATATATTCAATTGCTGGTATGTGAAGGGCTCTGAAATGTAGTTCTGGCTCCGACAGATAAGCCAGCCAATTTAAGTTATACTAAATGAATTCACTTTTTTAATAGAGCTTTAATTTCAGCCTAGTTGGAAATGGGCAGGGATGATAGAGTGAAATTTAAAGTCTATAAGAATTTCTTTTTAGGACATGATTTTCCAGATTTGGGTTGGAAGGCAGGACATGATGATCTATTACTGTTAGCGCTTTGGGGGTTAAAATAGAATCTCAGTCATTTACTTCAATCCCAGAATTTCTCCTTCCCAAATCAGGTTTTACCTGGTGTCCTTTTATATCTAATTCTAATGAGCTTTTATAAAGCTTTCTGTTTTCAAACTTTATTATTAACCTGTGATCTACAAACAGAAAAGGCAATATGCAAGTAATAAGTGTAGAGCTCAATTAATGAACCTGAAGTGAGCATACTCATGTGACCATCACCCAAGTCAAAACATAAACATTGCCAGTACTGCATGAGCTCCCTTCTTGCCCCCTCCCATTCACCTCTCCTATCTCCCCAAAGACAACTGCTACCTTGACTTGTAACATCATAGGTTATTTTGCCTGATTTTGAATATACATTTCTTCATCCTTGTGGTTGTGTGTGGCTGTAGGTCATTCATTTAATTGCTGAATAATATTTTCCTATTGTTGGACACTAGGCTAATTTCCAGTTTGGGCATTAGGAATCTTCCTGCTGGGGACAATTCTCATGTCTTTCATGTCTATAGGCACTGTTGGGTATATATTTAGTAGCTGAATTACTGGATTCATTCAACATTGCTATATGATGCCAAATAGGTTTCAAAATGGTTATGAGACTTTACACTTTGCCAGTAATGTATGAGTTCCTATAGTACCACATTCTTCATCATACTTGGTGCTGTTCATCTTTTTAATTTTGGCTATTCTGGTGAGTTTCTTCTATTTTTTTGTGAGTTTAATTTGTATTTTCTAGATTATTAAGGAGTTTGGACACCTTATAATATGTTTATTGGCCACATGTTGGAGTCACTTACCCATTTTTTTTCTATTGTGTTATTTGTCTGGTCCACTGTTTTAAAGGATTCTTTACATTCCGCACAAAAACTATACGTGTTGGGGCCCCTGGGTGGCTCAGTGGGTTAAGCCTCTACTTTTGGCTCAGGTCATGATCTCAGGGTCCTGGGATCAAGCCCCGCATCGGGCTCTCCGCTCGGCAGAGAGCCTGCTTCCCCCTCTCGCTCTGCCTGCCTCTCTACCTACTTGTGAACTCTCTGTCACATAAATAAATTTTAAAAATCTTTAAAAAAAGTTATATGTGTAGAACATAACTTCTCTCACTCTGTGGCTTTTCTTTTCACTTTCAGTAGTCCTTTTTGACAAACCAAAGTTCTTAATTTTGATGTAGTCTAGTATATTTATTATTTCTTCTTGCGTTCTGTTAAGAAAATCTTTGATTACCCAAAACTAAGAAAATATTGTCCAATGTTAGGTTCTAAAAGCTGTATTATCTTATATTTTACATTTATATGTAAGACCTACCTGGAATTTATTTGAGAGTGTGATATGAGATAGGATTTTGCAAGCTTTATTAGGCTTTGGAGGTTCCATGCTAAATAGAAACTTGTTTTCTATCACTTAGAATTTTAATGTATATGTACCAAAAGACATCTTTCAGATATATTTAGAAAGATTTAAAAATCATATATCACTCTCCTGTATTCATAAAAAGAAAAATGTAAACAATATGTTGGTAAGTATATAGGTACCATATGCTTCACCCTCCATGCTTTTCAGTCCTGCTCTCTGCTCCAGGAGGCTGAATCACATGGACTTTTTATGAAAGGGCTCCTTGAATTTGGATTCTGGTTGGTTCATCCAATGGGAAGCAGAGAGGGAGATTAGAGAGTTAGAAAGTCATTAAGGGTGGAGTATTTATTCTCCTAGCTCTTTCCCTTCCCTCTATCAAAGCCCCCAGATCCTGGAGCCACTGTCTCCATGCAGCTACCTTGTCAGGGACCTAATAACCACCTCCCTCCTTCGATCACTGGAGTGGTAACTGCTCCCTACAATTCTGGTCCAGAGGTACCCCACTATCCTTTGCTGATTGTCCTAAACCCTGCCCATACCTCTACAAACTACCCCTTTATTAAACTCTGCTCTATTCCCCAATTTCACTGCACTGGTCCCTGCTGAGATCTTGAATAATACTGTGATGGTACTCCTAAAACTTCACCCACTGAGAATTCACCTCTCCTAAATCACTTTTCATCTTCTAGTCATCAATGTCTAAGCTTTTCACCATAATTTTATCACTGAGTCAAGGCCACCAAGAGTATTAGTGATGTTGAATTTCTTAAATGAGAGCTCTACTATAGTTTCTGGGGTTTTCTTAAAAGCTGCTGGTACCCATTTTGCAAGTCTTGATGCACAGAACATGACAATCACATCACAACAGTTACCTAGCCAACAGCAATTGTTAGACGCTTCCTGATTACAGAGATGTTTAAAATTTTTAAATGTATATCTTACAATCAATGAAATACTATAGCAATGATGATAATAATGACTATAAAAATATTAGAATCTTTATGTGACATTATCTCTTTAATGTCAATGGCAGTACTCTGTGGCAGATATTATTATCCCCTTTGTACAGTGGGGAAACTCAGGCTCAAGAACATTCAAGACTTTGCTCAGGATCACACACTTAGGCAGTGTCAGGGTTGGGACTCAAGATCAAGTTGATCTAATGTCAAAGCCTGCAGTCTGAGCCACTTGCCTCTATGGCTCTTCAGACACCTAGAGATGATGAGAGAGCATGGTGCATTCAATATATTCCTAATTATCTCACCAATCCCTTGGGTTCCTTCCACAAATTCCCAGTAATTCTCACCCCAATTCTAGGTCTCCTACTTTAAAGGCTCTGTTATCTATCCCACTAAAAAGTCATCTATGAGAATAAAAATTGATTGTCCAGGACACCATTTGCTCTCATCACGCAGCAAACCCTTCACCCAATGGCTGATTACCCCTCAAGGAAAACGGACCCATGCATGCCACTGCCTTCCAGCGCACCTAAAGTATTTTCAACTTCCATAAAGACAAAGCTTCATTTCAAGCAGCTAGCAGGGAAGCAACTGTCTATAATGATATTATGGAGCAACAGTGTTGTGGAAAGACATGGCAAAGCTCTAAACATGGATAACCAACATCAGCCCCACACATATCTTGGAGCAACACAAGAGCTTCTTCTCTGGGAATCAAAATGCAGGTTCCGATAAGGTCATTAAGTACCACTGAATAGAATGAGTACATTCTTCCTAGCACTGATGGTACTCAAGCATCATATCAGACGATTGTTCTAGTCTCAGTCCTTCTCAGGTGCCCTTGAAGGGTGCCCTTGACATCTCTCTCTTCAGGGAAGTAAGATATACAATACTGCTACTAAAAGTCAGAACCGTGGACATCAGCAGCAGCAGCTCCTGGGAATTTGTTAAAAACACATATTCTCAAGCCTGACCCCAGATATGCTGAATCGGAGACTCTGAGGGTGGGGGCCTGGCAATCTGTGTTTTAACAAATTTCCTTGTTCACACTAAAGTTTGTGAAGCATGTATATACAGTATTTTTGTGAAAATGTGGACGTTTATGGTGACCTTAATGTACTTGCAACTGGGATTTAGTTATTGGATTAAAAACTAAAAAATGGTATGCATTTATTTTTATATATCAAATGTTACAAAGATATGTAAAATCCATAATTTCCTCCTCTCTGGTCCTAATCTTCAGAGGTAACCAAGGTTAACAGTGTGATAGAATTCGTTCACACTAATCTATGTTTATTCACACATACACAAACATATATACTTCTATTCTATTTGGATTTTGCCCCTTCCTTTCCACTTTTTTTTTTTGGTTGCTACAAAATTAAATTCATATCCCAATGTATACATGGCTTTGCAATCTTCCCCTTTCACCTGGACATCCCCCCAAGTCAGTACATGTAGTTCTAAAATTTTTTCTTATAAGTTGTAAGATATTCTAAAGCATGAATGCTCCATATTTTATCCAATCTTTTTTATTGATAGACATTCAGTACATTTTCAGTTTTTCACAGAGGCTGAATTAGAGGGCTCCCACTGTGAGAATAATTTATGGGCTCAGATTTACTCATGGGCTGAATTTGAAGCTGAAAAGGCAGATATATGAGAATATTCTTATGCATAAAGAAGGGCCTATAAAGACTGCCTGAGCTACTCAAGCTTTAAGTATTCACCAAGCACTTGGCATTGGTCTATCATGTGCCAGGCCTTGTGCTAGTTGCTTGGGGATACAACGGTAAACAAGATAGACATGATCTTGATTCTCACAGAACTCACTTTCCAGTGAGGTGACATACAGGGACATAAGAACAATATTAGTGCAGTATGACAAATGTCAAGAGGTGCCAGGTAAGCTATGACCTGTCAATAGAATAGATGTTAGTCAGATGAAGGAGGAGGAATATTCAAAATAGAGGGATCAACATGGTGAGTTTGGAGGAATCTCAAGTAGTGTGAAAAGGGGAGAGAGAAAACTAGAGGTACAAGCAGAAGCCTAATCATAACACTACTTCTAAGAAGTTCAACTTCTTCCCAAAAAAACCAAGGAGCCCTTTTTTACTATAACAGAAGTGTATCCATCCCTTCTATTATATAAGCATCTCTCATCAAAAATTGAAAGAACCGCATTAGGCAGAAAAATGAGATAGGAAAAAGAGTTGGATACTTTAAGTTGAATGTTATGCCAGGTCTGAGTACATAAAATAAGGAATATTCAATAAACCCAGGCAGGGAGCACCCTAATCAGGATAGTGGGTTTAATTTATAGTCCTGATGAAATCTGTGCTGTCATACCTGTTGATCCTCACTCACCGTAAATCTAAAATCTATAATGTGGAAAAAAGTACTTGCGAACAATACTTGTTGAAAACCTGCAGGGTGTTAGATTTCAGGGATATAACAATATCCCTGGATATTTTTATTCAACACGTTCCATGGGGATATGATGCTCAATAAGAAGAGCAGACTTAGCCAAGGACCTGTGCCATCTGTGTATGTATGTATGTTTGGGGAAGGATGATGAAAATATGAGAACCACATGTCTGTAAGGGGAGGACATGAATAAGACAGAGAACATGAGATTCTATCAGCTGCCATGTGAGAGAGAAGAAGGTAAGATGGATTTCCAAAAAGTCTCTTTTAAAACCCTCATGGGGTCACTTTATGGATGACCAGAGTAAAAGATATCTGGTATTTCCCAAGATGTCTTTATTGGACCACTGTTTATTTGAATGAGAAACTGCACTGAACATAGACCATGAGGGTGACAATAATATTTGGGTTACACATCTGTTATCTTATTTAATTCCAGACAGAAATCTTTTCCACAGCCTGATGTCTAAGCACTGTCAGAAGCCGGGAAGTAAGGAGGATGCCTTTTATAGATGTACTTCGCCCATTTCATCCTTCCTATCTCCAGTCCATATGATATCAACCCCATGTAGGTTTCAGCCTCCTTTCCCCACAGAGGTCAATGACATGGCCTGAAGCATGGCAGATGGTGTGCCTGTTTCCCCACAACCCACAGGACAATTATACTCCTTCTTCTCATCTATCTCTAGAAAATGGCCACAGAGTTCCCTAATTCCATACTACATTTCTCAGGTTTCTAAGTACAGCCTCTTAGAAGATTTTTTTTTTTTTTAGCTAAAAATGTGCTCATTATAAAGCTTTCATACAATATGGAAGGATGTAAGTACACTGTGGGAAGTCAGTGCTCGCTCCACCACTGCCCTACTCTCACAGGTAACAAATTTGATCTCTCTCTTTCTAAAATAATACACTTTTATAATAAAAATAGGATTTTACTATATACTCTGTATTGAAATTGCTTTTTAAAAAACTTAAGGTATCGGGGATATCTTTCCATTCCAGTACATATAGAACGACTTTATTCTTTTGAATGGTAGACATGGTGTAGATGTACCAAAATTTAATTAATCCTCCATTAATGAACATGTAGTTTACTTTTAACTTTTTCTGTACACAGCTTTATTGAGATATAGCTATTATAGTGTATTGATGCAATCATTCTATAGGGTAAATTCCTTATAATGGAATTCATGGCCCAAAAGGAATATATTTAAAACCTCTTCCCCACAGTCTTGCCCAAACTCGGTAATTACAGTTAATTCTTTTGAGTCTTGCTTAGAGAAAGGCCTTTCTCACACCACTGTTAAAAAAAAATTTCCCTACATTTTCTATTACACTGTTTTGTGGTTTTTAAAAATCCTAATGGCTTTTTAATCCAGGGATCAGCAAATTACTGACAAATCCAGCCTGCTGCCTGTTTTTATGAATAAAGTTTTATAGAAACAGAGCTACACCTATTATTTATGAATTGTTGAATACTGCTTTTGAACTACAAGGACACAGTTCAATATTTGACACAGAGATTATGGCCCATAAAGCCAAAAATATTTCCTGGCCCTTTCTAGGAAATGTTGTCTAACTAATATCTAGAATGTATTTTATTTTATTCTTTGTTATTATGAAGCAGGAACTTAACTTTATCTTATCAATTGTCATAAAATCATTCAGTGAATGGTTCTTTTCCTTGCTGATGTGAAATGCCATCTTTGTCATATAACAACTTCCCATACATCCATGCTTGGGTTTCCTTCAGGCTCTATTCTGTATCATTGATCACTTGGTCTTTTCCTGCATAAATACCCACTCTTCATTTCTTTAGCTTTATGTAGCTTTTCCCTAGAGTTTTATAATTTAAGTTTTTATATTTGGCAAGGCAAAGCCCTTACTTGTCCTTTTTCAAAAGATTTTTTATATTCTTTTTTTGTTTTCTCTTCCAGGTGAATTTTAGAATCTGCTTGTAAAGATACCAGTGGGGTTTATTATTGTATTTCATGGGCTACAATTTAGAAGAGAATTGAAATTTTACAATATTCTAGAATGATGACCATTTCCTCATAGCTTCACCCACCTACATCAAATATTATCATTTTTTCACCAGTGCCAATTGATAGAAAATAATGGTGTTTCCTTCCAACCATTAAAAATAGATAAAAGCAGGTTTTTTAGCTTATTATTACTTTTCCTCAGTTTTTTTTTCTTACTCTATGTTAAAATGAGGTATTGCTCTATAATTGACAGAAGCAGAAGACAGGATTTTACTACCTCACCAAGAGTACAGAATCCTATGCTGTAGAAAACATTTCTAACTGGTCAATTGAAAGACATTGATCCCTAAAAATAAGATCTTCAGCAAACACCCTCCCTATTGACTCAACACTGCTGCTCCGAAATGCTCCACCATTTCCTGTTGCCTAAATCAATTTTTAGTCAGCTACATGCTGAGTGAGCAAGTAACAAATATTCCTCTTCACACATGCCAGGTCCACAAAGGGCAGCAAATGCAGCCCCATTCCCCGTTCTTTTTCCGCACTCATAATTAGGCCGGCTTCCCAGCCCCCTTGTGTTCACCCTCTGCACTGGCAGGGCAGGAGTTGGATTCTCAGCCTCTGAGATGGGGATTTGCAGGCAGGAAGTTCCTTTGGGCATGCTCTTGTGATTAGATGGAGGGAGGAACTGAACTAACAGTCACAGAAAAAGCCTCTCCACTGGTCCTGCCCAGAGATCTGGAGCTGGAATGGCCCTTCAAAATTGTCCCAAATTAGGGCAAGGGGCCTAGGTCTTTATACATCAACAGTGAATAGTCGTGTTTGAGGGTGGGGGAGGGTGCCCAGAGAGAAGGCATGACCTTGGGCAAAACAGTTCTCAGCTGAGGGCAATTCCCATTGAGAGACTCAGTCAAGCGCCTACACCTGCCAAGTCCCCCAGTGCCTAAGGAAGTTGAGTGCCTCCCTCCTGAAGGTGGGATCTGGTCAGACAGCCCAGCATCCCCTACAGAGCTACAGGGTGTTCCTGACTTTTCTTCTCATCTCCCAGGTTTCTTTTTTTTTTTTTGAGTATTTTTTTTTTTTAAAGATTTTATTTATTTATCATCTCCCAGGTTTCTATGAGCTAAGAACCCAAATACCTTCAGGTGCACTTCTCAGCTTTGGTATTTAATCTTTCACACAAAACTCTCATGTCATGCACAGGTAACTTTCATTCCTTCATGCATAACCCAGAATCACAAGCCAAGTATCAGGGAAAAACAACTCCAGATTTATGTTTTTACTATAACCTCAAAACTGTATTGTTCACATAATAAGAAAAAAATATTCAATTTTTTTCTTTTAAAAGAAAAACTTACACTGTCAATGAACTAGCATTATGGCTCATTCCCTTGGCACTTTTTAACATACATTATATTAAAACTATACAGATTACAAGGACATTTTACAATGAGTCAAAAATTGTGAAAATACTCATGTGGTCTTCGATAATTACAGCATCAATAATAATTGTGACCATCATTTGTTTGGTGCTTCAGTATTTACAAAGTGCTTTCATATCACTAACTTGCTGAGTGTCAGGCGAGGCAAGGATTGTTATGAGGAAGGTGAGGCTCAGAGAGGTGAGCGGGCCCATGCCTCTGCCGGAGCCTGCCGCAGCCTGCCGCAGCCTGCCGCAGCCGAAGGATGCCGCAAGTCTGATTGTGTCTACAGCCCTCCTCCCTCCCCTTCACTTACTCTTTCCTCTCCTCTCTAGCTCTAACTCATCCTCACCTGGTCCAGGCTCTATGCCCTTTCCTTGTTGATACACACTAAGAGCCCACACTCCCCAACCAGAATCTTCCGTTTTGGGAAGGACCTGTACCCTGCTTTACCTTCTCTATTTATCTTTATTAAGACCTGCTCTTAGCTGGCTGGCCCTGGAAAAGGGACTCATAAACTATTTCATACCAAGCTATTAATGCCCTTCAATGATGAATAAACTGCCTTTTAAACCCACCCCAGATATATATTATCTGCATTTTAACAGCATCATATTGTGTCGGAATATGAAACAGGTTAATAAGAGGTTTGGGAGAGGGTGCCTATCCCCACCCCATTCATGTTATTTTACTGGTCTACTGATGAGGCATTAATCGCATAGAGCACTGGACTTGAAGTCAAAAGAATTGGATTTGAGCCCCTGTTCTTGGGTAGATACTTAAGTCTGCTGGCTTCCACCTCCCCACCTCTTAAGTGAGAAGATTGATGTTTCACTTTGCAGGGAGACTGGAGGGATAATGGCACAAAAATCTTACTGTTAGAGCAGTTTGTCGAAATGGTGGCTAGAGAAACTTGCAGTGGGGATGGTCCAAGGATGCTGCCAAGAACTCTTTGCCCCACAGATCTCAGGGTACATGGGAGCTGCATCACAGAACTGGTTTCTGCCACCAGCTGATACTGTGACTGGCTCTTCCCTGTCTGTCCAGCTGTCATTACGTGTTTTACTTCGGCTTGTCCTCGAATATGTGACAGGGATATCATTGAAATACGTCCTGAGGCATTTCTCCTCTCAGTGATCCATCTTTTAAATGCAGTCCCTTCTGTCATTAATGCTGTTCTATGGCTCTAGGGAAGGGGAGGGTGAGTACTTCCCAGAACAAAGAAGATAAAGGGGGGTGGGGTAGTGACATAGGAGCATCAGACAGGAAGGACAAGCAGAGGAGCTCTCTGCAAGGCAAAGAACAAAATACAGATGAGGTAAGACTAGAGTTCAGACACTGCTGCTCTTTGGGGTTAACTCAGTGTGTATGCCAGGGGGGAAAGGAAGGAGGTAAGAATATAAGAAGCCCAGAAAATTAAACACAGGTGCCCGGAAGTAGATGTGGTGATACGGAATATTTAGGGGGCTGAGGGATAAGAAAATCCCCTCTGCTTTCCTGTGTCTTGAACACAGCAGAGAAGGAAGGGATCTACGATTCTCAGGCCACAGGAAAGGCAGCTGAGTATGCCAGCTGTCACTCATACTAAGGTGAAGGTGAAGTGTTCCCCTAGCAGAGGGTTGAAAGCAGGCTGTCCAAGCTACCAACTGGGATTCAGAGCCAGGCCTCAGAAGACCAGCTGCACAGTGAGGGGCAAGTGAAGGCTCAGCAGTTGGGACCCACTATGCTTGGGCCACCATGAGAGAAGAGACCACAACTTATTCCAGACAAGAACACTTCAACAGTGGATGGAGCGAGGGAAGAAGCCACTGCTACCTGGACACCAGTGGACATAAATGACAGCTTCCTTGGGGGCCAGGAAAAGTCCCCAGAGAAGGATAGCACTTGGGCCAAGAATCCTTAGTCCTTATTTCAACACCAAGCTTCTCCTTGCACTTGGATTATTTCTTAAAAAGGGACCCTGGGTGGCTCAATTGGTTAAGCATCTGCCTTCCGGGGTGCCTGGGCGGCTCAGTCAATACCTCATCTGTATTTTGTTCTTGAGTTACCTTTAACTGGCAAGTTTAACACTACTTACCATCAATGGAAATGATACCCTGCAAAGAAATTTAGTTCTAGGAGGGTGGAATAAAGAAATCCCCACCATTACCACCTTTTTTTTTCACACATGTGAGACACAGTATGTGTCACAAATAAATGTCTTTACCATAGATGAGTAAAGGAGCCCCCCGACCCCTGTGACATTATGGAAAATCCCAGTCTTAGAAAATACAATGTTAATGATGTAGAACATCACTTTTTACTTCTCTAGTATAAGGAGTTTCTCTACAGCAACCTCATTGTACGCCTTCAGGATGCAGTTCCCATTCACCATACTGTTTTGAAAAACCACCAGCTAGCTGTACCAGGGAGTGATACCAGGAACAAGATTTGATAATTCCCAACAAGTTCATGATTTTTTTTAAAGATTTTATTTATTTATTTGACAGAGAGAGAGAGATCAGATCACAAGTAGGCAGACAGACAGGCAGAGAGAGAGGAGGAAGCAGGCTCCCTGCCGAGCAGGGAGCCCAATGTGGGCCTCGATCCCAGGACCCTGAGATCATGACCTGAGCCGAAGGCAGAGGCTTTAACCCACTGAGCCACCCAGGTGCCCAAGTTCATGATTTCTAAAGCCCCTTCTAACTCTTAACACCTGTGGAATTCTGACATAGGCTTTGTCAGTGTAAAGGAATGGGTAGGAAAGTGGCTGTCTTTTCCATGTACCACCTCCCTTCACCCATTAACAGCTGAGATGTGGGAGAATAAAAGCCACCTCAAGGGGAAAGACACTGCAGTTATACACGGGTTTCTACGCAGAAGTCATTACTCTTTAAAAAGATTAGATTCAAAAGTAGTTTAAAGCAATGACCCCATTCAGATCTTCCAAAAACAGTGACAGATGACTGTTAGAGCAATCCCATAATCTTAGACTCAGAGACTGTGAATCATCAATGTGCTGGGAGCTGCGAGTGAGGGACAAGTTAGGGTCTGAATCTTTATTAACCTTTTTTTCCCAATTGTATCCTTAAGAACTTGAGATTTCTGAAGGCCAGATTGGTTATGCATATAAATTAGCTGCTGAAACCTCCTATTGTCAAGCCATCTCTCATTAATGATGTGACATTACACACCTTTTCCCTTTGTCTTGGTGGAGGAAGGAAACTATAATTTCTTTTATTTTTTTAAGTGAGAGCTTTGTTTACTTTTATGCCTCTTTCATTACAGAAATTTTCCATTTATTTATTTATTTATTTTTATTAACATATAATGTATTATTTGCCCCAGGGGTACAGGTCTGTGATCATCTGGCTTACACCTTTCACAGCAGTCACCATAGCACATACCCTCCCCAATGTCCATAACCCATCCCCCCATCCCTCCCCCCAGCCCCCAGCAACCCTCAGTTTGTTTCCTGAGATTAAGAGTCTCTTATGGTTTGTCTCCCTCCCCAGTCCCATCTTGTTTCATCTTTTCCCTCCCTTCCCCCCATGACCCCCCACTCTGCCTCTCAAATTCCTCATATCAGAGAGATCATATGATAATTGTCTTTCTCTGATCAACTTATTTTGCTCAGTGTAATATCCTCTAGTTCCATCCACGTGATTGCAAATGGCAAGATTTCGGGTTTTTTGATTGCTGCATGGTATTCCATTATATATATATATATACCACATCTTCTTTATCTATTCATCTGTTGATGGACATCTAGGTTCTTTCCATAATTTGGCTATTGTGGACATTGCTGCTATAAACACTGGGATGCAGGTACCCCTTTGGATCACTACATTTGTATCTTTAGGGTAAATACCCAGTAGTGCAACAGCTGGGTCATAGGGTAGCTACATGCAAAAGAATTAAACTAGACCATTTTCTTAAACCATACACAAAAATAAACTCAAAATGGATTAAAGACCTAAATGTGAGACCCAAAGCCATAAACTCCTAAAAGAAAATATAGACAGTAATTTCTCTGACATCAGCCTTAGCAACATTTGTCTTGATATGTCTCTTCAGGCAAGTGAAACAAAAGCAAAAATAAACTATTGAAACTACACCAACATAAAAAACTTTTGCACAGTGAAGGAAACCATCCACAAAACAAAAGAGCAACCTACTGAATGGGAGATGATATTTGCAAATGATATATCTGATAAAGGATTAATATCCAAAATATATGAAGAACTTATACAACTCAATTCCTAATAATAATAATAATAATAATAATTTGATTAAAAATGGGCAGAGGACCTGAAGAAATATTTTTCCTGGAGGAGATTATACTGAGTGAAATGAGCCAAACAGAGAAAGTCAATCAATTATCATATGGTTTCACTTACACGTAGAACATAAGGAATAGCATAGAGGACATTAGGAGAAGGGAAAAATGAAGGGGGAGAAATCTGAATGGGAGGCAAACCATGAGAGACTATGGATTCCGGGAAACAAATGGAGAGTTTTAGAAGGGAGGGGGGTGGGGGGATAGGTGAGCCTGGTGATGGGTACTAAGGAGGGTACAGATTACATGGAGCACTGGATGTTATACACAATGAGTTATGGAACACTACATCAAAAACTAATGATGTACTGTAAGGTGACTAACATAACACAATTTTAAAAAAAAGAAGACATACAGATTGTTAACAGACACATGAAATGATGTTCAGTATCACTCATCATCAGGGAAATGCAAATCAAAATCACAATGAGACATCACCTCACACCTGTCAGAATGGCTAGAATCAAAAAGATAAGAAATAAGTACTGGCAAGATGTGGAGAAAAGGTTGGGCGCCTGGGTGGCTCAGTGGGTTAAATCCTCTGCTTTCGGCTCAGGTCACGATCTCAGCGTCCTGGGACTGAGGCCTGCATGGGGCTCTCTGCTCAGCAGGGAGCCTGCTTCCTCCTCTCCCTGTCTCTCTGCCTGCATCTCTGCCTACTTGTAATCTCTCTCTCTGTGTCGAATAAATAAATAAAATCTTAAAAAAAAAAAAAGATGTGGAGAAAAGGAATCTTCATGCACTATTGGTGGGAATGTACACTGGTGCAGTCACTGTGGAAAACAGTATGGAGGTTCTTCAAAAAATTAAAAGCAGAGATACCATTTGATCCACTAATTCTACTACTGAATATTTAGCCCCCAAACCAAAACACTAATTTAAAAAGATATAAGCACCTCTATGTTTATTCCAGCATTATATATAATAGCCAAATTATGGAAGCAACCCAAATGTCCAGTGAAAAATCCTTAAAAACAACCACAGGGAAAAAAATAGATTACCTACAGAAGCATACTAATTTCAGCAACTACAGACTTCTAAAGATCAACAGTAGAGGTTGAGTCAATGGCATACCAGCTTCAGAGTGTTGCAAAAAAGTAGATAAGTAACAGAAGGTGTAGAATACTATATCCAGCTACAGTGCCATTGAAGACTATAGATGAAATAAAGGTATTTTCAGAAAGAGACTGAAAGAATTTATCATTTCAAGACTCTATCAATAGAACTCAAAAAGAAAAAATACATTGAAAATAGCAGAAGTGAATAAACACTTATTAAATATGTGTAAATATAAATAACTATTGACCATTTAAGGAGTGGAAATATTAATGTCTAGCTTGGGAGTACAAACCAACAAAATGGTTAGAGAGGGTTATTGGAGTTAAACTTATTCTAATGTTCTTACTTCATTCAGAAGAAGGATAAAAAATATAATATGCAAACTAGTGGAAGAAAAAAAGAAGAGTAAGGAAACTAGAGTTATTCCATAGAAGAAACAGTAAAAAGGTAAAGAAAAAGCATGCAAACAGAACAAAAAAGATGGTGGAAATAAATCTAAATACATCAATAATCATGGTAAATGCAAATAGTCTAAACTTGCTAGTTAAAAGAGCTTACTACTTTAAAAAAAACTATGTTTTGTCACAAGAAATACAATTAATGGCTTGGACAACTTAATGGCTCAGAAAGTTTGAAGATAAATGGGTGAAAGAAGATAGGTGAATACCAATTTTTAAAAAGCTAGTGTAGCTATGTTAGTATTGGACACACTGGACGTTTAGGAAAAAATGCATTTCAGGAATAAAGAAGTGTCACTGCATAATGATAAAAGAATCAAGTCTTTTCTGACACCAAAGTCTATCTTAGCAGCTCTCCATGCTGCCTGTCCCTCATGACCATTGTGATCATATGTAACGAAACAGCTGATGACAATTCTATTGACAGAAAGATGATTTCAAATCCCCATAGGTAGTCAAACTGGCCTGAGCCGGAGTTTGGCAGCCACCACTTGCCAGGTTTTTTGCTTTACTTCATTTCATCTTTTTGTGCCTCAGTGTCCTCATCTGTGAAATGTGGTCAACCATACTTGCCTCTCATGGTTTGTATGAGGATTAGAAAAATTAAAGGAAACAGAGGGCCAGTTTCTACTAGCTCCTCAACAACTGCTAGCTCCCTCATACCCTATTTCTTATCACAAAAAGTAAAATCTGAAAAACATAACTTCGGAAGGCAAATTGCTATTTAGGATCTCACGTTGAAATCATTTTTCTTATAAAGAGTTAATTATCCATGAAATTAAATATTTATGCATTCACAGAACAATGTATTTATAATGTTAGAATATGAAAGTGGCTGGTCTAGAAATTATAAGACTTTTCTTAATGTCTTCACAGCTGATGTTTTTCTAGGGTGGGAATATTATAAAATTACCTTTTACAATTATCTAAAGAGAATCATGTTCTCTAAGGTCAATTAGGAAAATAACGTGCAGCTGAACAGTTTCATGCAGGTGTGTAAATGCTGGTGGTGGGTTAGGATGCTCACTTGTAGGCAGTTCAGCATTTGGAGCATATTTTCTATTAAAACGAGACCACAAACAGTTGTTTCCCAAATGGAGTGAACAACTGTCCTGGTTGGCCTGGGACCAAAGGGTTTCTCAGAATATAGGACTTTTAAGGCTAAACCTGGGAAAGTCCTGGGGAGACCAGAATTTCTGGTCACCCCACCAGGCCAGCACCCTAAAACTGATGTGTCTGCATCAGTCACAGTTGCCACAACTGTTCATGAGGACCCTGCTCTGCCAACTGCCAGCTTCTCCTGTTTCTTCTGTTAGTGGGCACAGCACTTGATCTCTGACAGTCACTTGAGGCCCCAGATGCTGAAACTACTCCGGGGTCCGTGTTGTGGGAGACAAAAGAAATGCTTCCTCTCTGTTATAGTTTGTTACTTAGACCCCAGGGCAGCCTATTCCATGCCAAGAATATCACTTCTTCTGAAAACATGGTGCTCTTAGCTTTGTGTACTTACTCTTCCCACATTGCTAACCAAAATGAGTCCCTCGTTTTCAGGGTAGAGGTAGGAGCATTAAGAGAGGACCAGATGCTATCTTATCCCCTCTCTGGTCTTTATGCTCTCATCCTACCTCCCATTTGTATCAACTCAGACAATCGATGTCACTCTGAGATGACAATCGATGCTCAGTTTGAGATGGACGGCCATTCACTATGTCCCCAGATAGCCACCTCAAAATTCTACTTGGAGCTTGCTTAAGCACCTGCACAGACTTTCTCCTAGGAATATAATGTAGCTAATAATGACCTTGAGATATGCAAAAGAGCAGCCTATTGAATAACTGCCATTTACCAGGTCCACTTTAAATGACACTCCCACTCCCTGCACATTCTAGTGGAAATGAGTTCAGCCTCCCCTGTTCTCCCATAGAAATTACTTTCTGGTCCTATTTAAACCTCAATCATGATCTGCCTCGTATTAGAGTCACTTAAGCATGTGTCTGTCTCCTTCATAAATTGTTAGGTCTTTAAGAGCAGAGAAACTATCCCACTCATCTTTGTATCACTCTTAGAATCAAGCGGAGTACCTGTCACAGACTATTCGATGAATGTTTCAGGAATTGATAACATCCTTGGGACTCTAAAAACTCATCAGAGATCAGCTGGCTCTGTTTTGACTTGGTCAATAATTCAGTCTGTTAGAAGGAATGACTGTATTAAATATCTTCTGCCAACACTGCTTATTCTTGCATTAAAATTTACAGACCAGTTAATTTAGTAGGTTATGATTTGAAAAGACCTGGAAGTGATAGAAAAAAATCTAGGAATCAGAATACGTAAAATTCAGATTTTTCTAGGCAAACTTTCATCGAAAAGTCATTTTCAGAGCTGTTCCCTCCAGTAGATAACAGCCCAACAGTAAGGTGTTACTTAGAAAAAAAGGGTAAAATGTGATTTTTTATATTCTACTCAAAGTCTCTCATTTCAACTTTAAATTGCCTCATAATATAATACAATAGCAGCCAAATCAATGAGTAAAGTCAAATTTCAAGTAAATACACTGAACAAATCAATTTTCAAATTCAATTAACTTCTGGGAAAATGAAGAATCCTGAAATTAGGTATAGATTGGGAATTAAAAGAATCAGTGTGTTATAGAAAAAAGTATTTTGGGCGCCTGGGTGGCTCAGTGGGTTAAAGCCTCTGCTTTCGGCTCAGGTCATGATCTCAGCGTCCTGGGATCGAGGCCCACATCAGGCTCTCTGCTCAGCAGGAGAGCCTGCTTCCTCCTCTCCCTGTCTCTCTGCCTGCTTCTCTGCCTACTTGTAATCTCTCTCTCTGTGTCAAATAAATAAATAAAATCTTTAAAAAAAAAAAAAAAAAAAAAAGTATTTTAAAAAAATGCCCTGATCCTTTACAGGTTTAAATATCAAAATTGCCTAAAGACAAAAATGGTTGTAGGATGCACCTTATATTAGAGTTAATAATACACATAATCTGCTAATACGACACACTAATAATCTTTCAATACATTAACAATGTAAGTGGTAATAATTTGCAAAACCTCCAAAATTATCATTAGCTCAAAGCCAGGGAAAAAGTTATCTGTGACCCAAAAGGAATTTCTGAGAGTTCTGGTACTACAGTATCTAAGGCTGAAAAAAAAAAAGTTCATTCTGAACTTGACAATCAAGGTAATCCAAGGTGAATCAAACTTCTGAGATGTTGGGAAAGAAGAGTCTAATCAACCAATACCTTTAAGAGCACCAGGAAGTTATGTTTAAATAAACTCTGTACTTTTGTCAAGGCCCTGCTATAAATGGTACCTGTACCTCCTGAAAGGATCACAAGGGACCCTTTGAGGTTGCTCGCCAAACAATGCATTTGCTGTGGCTCCTCTGGGATCACTCCCAGGCATCACCATCAGCTCCAGACAGAACTGGCTTTCACTGAGTACTTACTATGCATCAGCCAATAAGATAAGTAGTATCACACACAATCACCCCAGTCCCACAACTGCAAAGCACTTCAATCCTGCAGCATTAGAACAAGTTTAAATTGATAGCTATTACTTAGCACACTAAACTATGAGCCCAGATGACACATACGATTAATTATATGTTATTCCACTCCAATTTTTTAAAAAAGGAAAAGATTCTGTGTGATTTCACACTGTACTAATTTTTCTAATAGGCAGAAGAAAAGGCAATCATTTAGTTGTGACAATATCATAATCCTTCTACCCGTGAACCACAATAAAAGAATATTCCACAGAACCATCTCATTCAGAAGGCAGTTTTCCTTTATGGTAATAGAAAAAGTATTTATTTAGTTCTGAGCATTGTAACTGATTCCAGTGTTCTGCAAGAAGGAGAAAAAAATACTTTGCTGCCTCAGAGTAATAAGTAACCATACAAACATAATGCATGTGTACTGGAAAGAAAGAGGGGACAATGAATCACCATTATATTTGCTTTCCTGTCAACAGCAAGGCCATTGAGTCTGTATGTGGGCCTAGCTCTGAACAGTGCATCAGGCATCTTCACTTAGCAGAAAGCACTGTAGCACAGTGTGCAAGTCCCAATCCAGGGCTGATTTTTCCTGCACTTTGTATCTGCTCCTCTGTCCCGACCCTTATCCAGACAGGGGGAAGTGGCTAGTAGAGACTGAGAAAGTCAAAATGTTGCAAAAGAAATAGTGAGTCCTTTCCTTCCTGAATTAGAGAGTAGAGCCAACCCTACAATATTTATTCTCTGAACTTAGAAATTTGTCCGTTAAGATCATAGTTAAGACATCTCAGGCTGAGAAGTCCAGTCCTGATTTGGTTGAATGAAGATTATTATTAGAGGCGCCAGTGTGTCCCTGGAGCCAGTCTATGGAAAAGCAGGTGGGATTGGGATGGGGAGGAAGGAGAAAGGCTGGAAAGAAGAAAGCTGGAGAAAAGCTTGCTTTTATCCCACACGGGATCTTCCCTTCAGAACAGTAACCCAGTGGTCCAGGCCTAGCATGTGGTCAAGTTCAAAGTATAGGCATCAAGAAAAATTAAAAAGCACTCGAAGAAGACACTGCTCTCTCATACCTGCTTGTCCTCTATTCTTATGCTGCATTCCTCATCCGGCACCAGGTACTCCTGCTTCAAACCTCAGCTCAAGCGTCAGTAACTCCAGGAAATTCGGCCTGCTTCCTCCACTCTCTCCAGCATTGGGCAGGAGCCCCTTCATGGCTCCTGGAACACCTTCTGCCCATTTTTTGTTAGAGAGGGAGGCGATACCTCTGTCCCTGAAATAGGGAA
Organism: Ailurus styani; assembly: GCA_002007465.1. Classification (NCBI taxonomy): domain Eukaryota; kingdom Metazoa; phylum Chordata; class Mammalia; order Carnivora; family Ailuridae; genus Ailurus; species Ailurus styani. Next base: position 246,466 of record LNAC01000369.1, on the reverse strand, counting down.
AAACAGCTGTGAAGGGCCCCTTCCTCTATTCTCATCCCTATGCCCTTCTGCTTGGCGGAATCTGATGGATTCATTAACCACAGTGCATGGTGGGCAAGGACACTGTGTCTGAAGTAACTTACATTTACTCATGCCCTTCTTCTACCTACTGCTAGATGTGGTAGGCTGGCTCTTCTTGTCTATGCATCTGTTTGGCTAAATGGATCTGAGCATCTGCCCCACAGACCTCACTTTTCCCATCATGCTGCACCAGGATGCTGAGATGCTGTCGGGGTACAGGGGTACTACAGAAGCTCAGGCCTTAGCCAGGTACCCTGATTCAGCTTAGGGCAACCGTGCATTTGGCCTCATTGGATACTTGCCCATCTGGCACTTTGTTCCCATTTTGGCAATTGATTCTTATATCTATAGTTCCTTTGTCAGGAAAATGCAAAGGAAAGCATTAAGTGGGTAGGTTCTAGCCCCTAACTATATCCCTAACCTCTAACATTCCTATCTTTGCACTTCCAATAATACACTGTAAATATCTGCCTCCCTCATTAGATGGTAAATTCCTTGAAAAACTATTATTGATCTTTATATCCCCAGTACTACTTAGTACAATGTCTGATACATAGTAGGTACTCAAATACTGTTGAGTGGATGAATGAATGGATGAATGAGTTCGGCCATTCTTGAACCTACTTCATTGACCCAACTCTTGGCCACTCTGCCTCTATTCCTATTAGGTAGTCCCCTGACCATTCCCTACACAAGCTCAGGCTGACTCACCTCTGTGTTCACCCAGCTCAACATCCTCATTCTCTGTTAAGGCTTTTCTAGCTTGTTCTGCCCACACTCATTTCCTTTTCTAAATGCCTTTTGCACAATTTAGTACTCTGCTATTCTCAGGTTGTTTTAAGTGTGATAAAGTTATGTTCTGAACTAGGTAGGCTATGTAAGACGTGGGTGTTGACTGACTTTTTCCATGAAACATCATCAGGAGGGCAAAGTTTGCAAGTAGAGGAACTGCTACCTAGTCTCCCTACCTTGAATTAGGTGGGGGAAAGTCACTTCCTTTCCCTCGGACTCAGTTTCCTCTTCCAGGAAAATGGGGGAATAATCATCTCTTTGATTCATGGACATTGTAAGGGACAAAATAAAAATACAATGGCAACTTCAAAAATGCACAATTTTTGCCTTATGCACAATTTATACCTCTTAGAATGTGGAATTGAGTTTGGACCAGCAGAGACCTTAATAAATGCTTATAGAACTACTTGATAATGACAATGTTGCTTAAATGCATCTCATTTTAATGAAGGATTATTATTATTTGTAATGACAGATGGGTGATCTGGTACATTTACTCCTATTTCAAGGAGGGTCAGCAGGCTGTAAATGTTTGAAAAATATTACTAGGGAAACTCCTGGAATGTAGTTTTGTAATTTATAAATGTTTACCATTATTGTATTTCTTGAAGTGAATTCTTTTTATTAGGGATATCTTAGTCTGTTTGGGCTGCTATAGCAAATTACCGTAGATGAGTGGCTTAAAAACAACAGAAATTTATTGCTCACAGTTCCGGAGGCTGGGAAGTCCAAGATCAAGGCAGCAGTAGATCTGGTATCTGCTGAGGGCCTGCTTCCTGGCTCATAGACAACCGCATCCTCACTGTGTCCTCACATGATGGAAGGGATAAGGAAGCTTTCTGGGGTCCCTTTTAAAAGGACACTAATCCCATTCATGAGGCTTCACTCTCAGGACCTAATCAACCCCCCACTAGTGACTCTTCCTCCAAATGTCGTCACTTTGGGGATTAGGATTTCAACATATGAATCTGAAAGGGTACAAGCATTCAGTCTCCAGCAAGGGAGTTACAATCCAAAACAAGAATTATCAAAAACTTCATCCTTATCCACCCCCCCTACTGTTACTTACTTGTAACATTATTTTAACTTGAATTCTGATCTCAGCACAAACTTATGTGGAAAGTCAGGTAGGATTTATGATCCCCATTTGATGAGTGAGAACTCAGAAATTTAGTAAATTTTAAGGTCCGATGGCCTGGAAGCCACTGAGTCAGGACCACAGGGCTTATGTGGTGTGGAGTTTGCATCCTCTTTCTAGGAAGATGAGGTGAAGAGGTGAGATAGCAAGGCCTGATTTATAGGTAAAATAGAGACAGTTTAATAGTTAGTCTCTGGGGCACTTAGACTCGGTAGAATAAGAGATTTAAACTTTTATTTTAAAATGAAATTCCCAGGTTATTTTTTCAAAGGTTTATATATATCCTTCCTAGTTGCTGGGCTTCGTGTAACTCAGAGTTCCATAATTGGTGTTGAATATTCAGATCACCTGTGCTGCCAAATGAATCTTTCAGTCAACTTGTTTTGCATCATATTTTCAGCAAAGAAAATCTCCAAATATACTGGTTAATAAAGATCTTTTGACGTTGTGTGATAAGAAATTGTGACTTACTCAACATTTTAAGATAAAAAAAAACCACTTTACATATCGGTGCAGTAGTCCCCCACACCCTTGCCTACCCTTATCCAGGGGGAGGGGGGGAGAGGCTGCGTTCAGGACCCCAGTGGACGCCGGAAACTGGAGAGTAGTTAACGCTACACAGACTGTTTTTCCCTATACATACATACCTACGATAAAGTTTAATTTATAAATTAGGCACAGTAAGAGATTAATAAGGGCTAATAATGAAATAGGACAATGATAACAACATACTGTACTAAAAGTTATTTGAATGTGGCCTCTCAAAATATTTTACTATGCTGTACTCACCCTTATTCCTCTGGTGAGTGGTGAGGCAATAAAACGCCTGCCTACGTGACGAGATGAAGTGAGGGAAATGACGTGAGCACTGTGATGTAAAGCTAGGCTACTAGTGACCTTCTGACGATTCGTCAGAGGGAGGAGCATCTCCTTCCAGATAACAGTCGTCCGCAGGTAATCGAAACTGCGGAAGGCGAAACTGCGGATAAGAATATTTAGTTCAAAGCCCAAAGAAACAAAAATAAGGACAAATTTAGGAAAATTGCACAGCGGTTTCAAAGGGAATTATGTTTTGTAGTATCACTGACTTCAGTGGCTGAAGAAACAGAATTCATTATATACAGAGAAGTTTTATATACTCTAAGATTCCCTAAGACGGGATGTATTTGGGGGTTTTATAAACAATTTTAAACCACATAAAAATATTTTTTTACGGGGTGGTTCAAAATACAAATATAGGAGGAGACCCATTTTCTTTGCTTTAGAGATTACATGTAAGAATCTAATAACATAATTTTAAACTAAGCCCATGCATAGGTACATGAAGGAAGGGGAAAGTTTAATAACCTTCAGCTGAATTAATTAACATTCCCCACGTTGTATGATGAGGTGGTCATTCCTACTCAGTGTATTTCTGTTTAGGACTCAAATTCTAAGTGTAGTGGCCCCCCAAAAATGTATCTGATTTTTTTCTGAGCTGTCTGATATGTTAGCTGCTAGAAGCATGTGGCTATTGAAATTAAAACCCAGTAAAATTTAAAACTCAGCTCCTCATTTGCACTTGCTACGTGCACATGTTCAAAAGCCACACATGACTAGTGGCTACTATATCAGAGGAGAGGATATCTTGCAGAAAGTTCTGTTAGACAGCAATCCTGTCTGCTAATAGTATAGGCTAACAAGGTTAACAAGGATTTCATGTGCATGTGGGGGAAAGTTCAGACAATTATTCCAAATTAGCATGCCCCCCGCACGAAGTTTCCAAACACTTTTATTGTTACACACACACACACACACACACACACACACACACACACACACACACACACACACACACAGCTGAGTCTTGGTCATCATAAATCATCATTTCTTTATATCTTCCATGGTAACTGCTTTAATATTGGTGAAACAAACTTTGAACCTGCTACTCGAGGGAGACTGTGATGTAATGAATACCTTAAAATAATTCTCGCTACTGCAACCACAGATTTCTCATTGAGGAACATAACATTTTTGAATGCTTGGTACTTTATTTAAACACACATATATACAAGGAAAACAAGGGGAAACCGCAGAGTTGAGCACAGTGGCTTCATGCACGGGGAGGATTGGCAGACTCTGGTTTCACAGGATGAAATTTAGGTTGAAAAATAGGCAAAGACCGGACAGAAGTTTCATTTCCCATCACCACATAGAAGGGTCTTCCAGCCTGTCAAACATAAGAATGAAAGCATGTGAGAGAAGCTTCCCAACTTTCTGGGAGGCTTTCAAAAGTGAGACATTCAGTTCTGAACTGAAAGGTGATCAGGAACTATTGAAAAGGCCCCTGTTGGCATTCTAAACAGGAGGTCATGTAGAATATCAGAGCTGAAGACAGTGGCGGAATATGCAGAAACCCAGCTGAGTAGCTTTCACTCATGTTCACAGGAGTCTCAGGCAAATCTCAGAGGGAGTACTTAAAAGGCTCTGTATTTATCAAAGGAGCCGAAGAACTCTGCAATATTTCTGAAGATCAAAACTACAGGAATCACACAAAATGGTAACAAGAAAGTTATTGTTACACAACTCTGAATATGCTTCTTTTGTTTTCCTGCAAGGCTTTTTATGTAGTAAGATGCTATTTTTATAAAGAACTCTTTTTAATAAAATAGCATTCATAGGCAACTTCAAGGCTGTCAACTTTAGCCTCCTATGATTGAAACTGTCCGTCAGGGTGCAATTAACTCTATTCCATGCACCAACTGTGAGACTTCAAGCCACAGAAGAAAGAGTAGCAGCAAGGTTGTTAAGTCTGGATGGTTCTTTTTCTTACCCAAAGTACATAAAGTTTACCCTAAACTTTTTACCACAGTAAGCATCACATGCATGTCAATGAAAGCTTAAAGGCATCTATTTTTTAGTTTTATAAATAACCCTTATGAATTTTCCACCTGCTTCCCTTGCATTTGCTATTTAAATCTGGGTTGATATCTCCAGAGACAAGAGTACTGGAGTTTTACTCCAGGACAAATGGTTGTTTCCTTCAGAGAAAACAAATCTGACAACTCTAGAGCTGTACCTTGGCCCTGGCTGGCCATTTCACAAGACAACAGCGGGATGGTGGGAGGGAAAGTACGTGGTTCAGCAGGTCACCCCACTTGTTCTCTGGGAAGAACCCCAGTGAAGAGTGACAAGCCAGTCATGCTCCCTGAGCAAGTGTTCTAGTGACCTCTTCTGGGGAACCTGGTTCTTGACATTGTCAAGCTCTGTGTTTAAGGCTGACTGGCTCCAACAGAAATGGATGAAATATGCACTCTGTGATCTTGCTCAGGGCAGAGGCAGGAGGAATAGGACAGAAGAGCCAGGAGGTTATGAAAATGGAGGAAGGTCTGGCTGCTTTCCAGCAGCACTCATTGCTCATTGTCCACAAGGTTTGACACCAGCTCTTGGTAGGCACCTCTTCCCAAGACAAGTCCACACTCCCAGAAAGCCTCCAAGGTCACAGACAAGTCCCTAAGAATATTATGTCCTTAACATTCATTCCTCGAATGCAATAAATTATTATGTGATATTGAGCTTAAAATAAGTTGAGAAGTAAACAATAGCTGCCCCCCAGACCCCCAACACCAAGATTTATTTACAGCTTCATACAAAATGAGGAAGACTAGAGCAAGACCCATGGGAGACATATGCAGGACATCAAGACACTCCACATACTATATGAAAACTAAAGATTATCCCAGCCAAAGATGGACTATTGGTCATTTCAATGTAGAGATGGGGACTTACTCTATGTTCTCCCAATTCTAACCCAGTCAGAAATTCTACATAGAGTCTTTTCTGAGGTAAAAGTCACTTATGTTAAAAATTTTCAAAGAAGCACCAAATAATCTGGGGTAGAAAATAATATCCCACAGAAGCTTAGAGATTTGCAAATTATTACCTGAGAACAAAGGTCCTCACTGCCTTGTGACCCATCTCCATTTCTGCCCAAATGCTACCTGGTCTGGAAGACCAATTCCAATGTCCCCCCTCCCCCAACCCCACCTCTGGCAGTCCTCTGGGATTTCCCTCTCCTGGGTCATCCTGAGCTCTGTAACAATGTCCCCACACAAGCTTTCATACCTAGTTCTGGGAACATTTTCTGTGCTTTCTCTCATCAAGAGGTCTGAAATCAGTGTCTCAGGGCTAGATCGTTTTCCATACCTAAAAAAAAAAAAAGAGAAAGAAAGAAAGAAAAGTCCTTAAAGCAAAACTGAAATATTCATAAAAAGGAAAAATATTTTTTAAAAAAAGGAAGATAGTGTCTCACATGGTTGATCATCTGCTAACAAGTAATCTAGGTGTATGAAACAGACATTATCAGAAATATGATTTCAAATTATATATATGTATAATTTTGCTTAAATAATAATTTAGTAGAATATTTGAACCAATCAAAATTCCTAGCCAAATTCTTGCCTTTTTATACTACCACAAACAATACATAGAGAGACTTTTATAACTAAGTGTCAGGAAGTAAAATTACATTACAGTATGATTTTAAATGTTTCCATAATTAGTTAATTGGCTAGAGTTCTGATGATACACAGCAATTTAAACCTTAACAAATAGACCAGATGATATTTCAGAAACAACCCTGGGAAAAAAATCAGGAGACAGAAGTTCTAGACCCACTTGTGTCTTCAAATCTCAGTTTTCTCATTTGTAAAAATCAAATTATAACTCACACTTAAATTGGAGTCTTTGTGGAAATCCAATGCAAGCCACAATGTTTTGAAAGCGACAGAGTAAAACACAAATGCAAGCTATGGCTGTTGAAATGCACTCATTCTTACAGAGAACAACAAACATTGGTCCTATATTTTCCATATTTATTTGGGGTACCAAAAGTTAAAAGCCTTCTCTCCTGCTTTGATTTTAATTTGCCCTGTAAATATAAAGGAATCTCATGGATTGTGGAAAGACCATGGAATCTTACTGGTCTTTTTTCTCCTAGAGCTGGATATGGATAAGACTATATGTGAAAGCAAGGGTGGTGTAGGCTACTTGCTCCAGGTGATTGACTACATAGGTCTTTGTTTCTCTCTCTCTCTCTCACTGAGGAAAGGTCCGACAAGTCTATACCAAGTTATATTTTTCCCTTTTTCAGAAAAGGCCTTGTATACCAGAAGCTATATTATTCACAAATTAAAAACTAGCCTGGATGGATTGAATAGCTCCCAGGTAAAACAGCAAAATAAAGCTGTCAGAGTACACTTCTAATAAGAGTACAGATATTATCAAGTACACTTAAATCTAAAATTTTTGGAAAGATTTCCTATTATTGCTCCTTTGCTTGGACTTAAGGAAGCAAAAACAAACAAACTGCTCCCCGCCCCCATCATTTGTAAGATTTCCTCAACATTTTCTGGAGTTGTGATATCAAACTATAGATTACTGCTTATACCTATTTATTCTGTTCATCAGTTGATTTTATTAATCGTCAAACCCTTGAGCAAGCTCAACTCGTTTATCTTTGCCATGCTCCAGTGAATAGAACTGGCTAATATTTTCTCCCATTTACTAGTAAAGAACCTAAACCTAGAATAGTAGGATTTGCAGTCCTAAAGTGGCACCCAGGACAGCCATGTTCACTCTTCTTCCTTCTCTACTTAATTCTGAATTATCCTTCTTCTCTACCATGCTTTAACCGGCAAAGATAAAGTCTTTAGGGAAAAATTCTCAAACCTGGCTTCATGTTAATATCAGCTGGGAAACTTTTTAAAAAAAAACCTCTGTAAACCCCAGGTCTTAGCCCCGAGGTTCTGATTTAATGGACCAGGGGTGCAGCCCAGCATTGGCATATTTTAAAATCTCCCCAGGTGATTCTAGTGTGTGACCAGGATGGAAAAAGACTAACCTAGGGCTGGGTTTCTCAACCTTGACACTATATATGACATTTGGGGCTGGAAAATTCTTTGTTGTAGGGGGCTGTCCTAAGCATCGTAGGATGTTTAGAGCATAAAGTCAGCACCAGTTACAACCACTGGTTTAGGGAACTGTAAAAGCCACATGTGGTAGACCCATGCTCTAGAATAAACAATGTGGCTTTCAGAAGCAACGGACCAGGAGCACAGAGCTTAAAAACTGAGTGGAAAAAGGGAACAAGGAGAATGTTATCAGACTGCCAGTTGTGGCAAATAAAAACACATGTTCACAAGTGACACCATAATTTTCAAAAATACACCTACGTGGGGATTGGGTGTGTGAGATGGGAAGGCAATGAGAGTACGGAATGGAGACAAGGAGCACAGATGATAAGGCTCTGCTGGTTCCTAAAACGGAATTTATGTGAATATGAGACAGGAATCTCTTGTTCAGAATCAACGTATTCCCACCTAACCTGAATCTTTTCCCATGAAACTCAAGCCCCTTCCCTTTATTTTTTTCCTCAGCAAAGATGGAGATCACACCAGATGCTGATGGTAGTGACAATGTCTGAGGGAAATCAGTGGAAGTGCTCCAATGTCATCACCCCTAAAAAGAAAAGCCTTCAAAAAATGTTCTTAGATTCATGACCTGTAAAATGGAGATAATTATACTTAGTTCAAAGCTCTGAGGTGAAGATAGAATGAAATAATGCCTAGGGAAACATTTTGAAATGCTAAAGCTTTATACGATGGAAAAGCTTTATAGCAATCATCTTTGAAGAAATAAGTTCTACTGTGTTATAACTCACAAACTAAATAACCAACAAGGCTTTTCCTAAATAAATGACAATTAATATATTTTTTTAATTTAACAAGTTCTTTTCTCTGGTCTATATGATAGCATAAGCAAGAATAGGAAGCAATTAACTTTCTGAGAAGTCTACTAGGATATGAAACATTATTGCTTTTTGCTAATTAAAATGAACTGATTTTAAGATTCACAAGTCAATACTATTTAATTCCAGCATTTTATGTATTTCTGATTCTATGTAAACTGGCACTTTTTCAGAAGCTTTTTAGTGTGTCATATCCCTTTTTGATGAAACAGGGAAATTTTTTTATTTAAGAAATATAAATTCTCCCCACTTTGAATCCTTCCCAAATATTCCCTGACTTGTAACCAGTAAAAAGTATGGTTAAAACAAAAATAACACTCTACAAAACATAATTTAGACCTGTTAACATTAATGTTTTTAAAGGGTTCACCTTTTTTAGCTTATCAAGGTCATTTGATCCCAGTAATTAAAATCTGATATTGAAGAACTTAAAACTAAGATGAACCAATTTTGGAAACAAATTTTAAATCCTATATTATAGTTAGGATGTGATTTTCTTCCTTCCTTCCTTTCTTTCTTTTTCTTAGTATTTGATATTGAGAGTGAAGACATGGCATTTAAGTTTAGCTTTCTGAGGATTCAGAATAAAATTTATAATTTCTCAAATTCCATGTAATCCCTGGATTTATCCCAGAGTGACTAGTTTCTCCTTAACAAAGCACTAAGTGGGCACTTCCTTCTCAAAATTCACCTGCTAGAAGATGGGAAAAGTCTGCCTTTTAGATCAATTGTTTTCATGCTAAATCTCTATTAATGCCAGGATTTCAGTCTCAGGCTGAGACTGAAAAAAGAAAGAAAAAATCGCTGTACAAAAGTAAAAGAAACTAGCTCTGTTTGTCTTTTGCTAAATACTGTCATTCAATTTTGCTCTGGGCAGCTTTGAAAATTTGGCAATGTCTCTGGCAACCCAGCTGTTTCCTGGTCGGTGGTGGTTGTAGTTTCTTAACACTCAGCTCATTCTTCTCCCTACAGCACTTCCCTGGAGCACTCCTGACCTGTTTTTTGTTGTTGTTGTTGGTGGTGGTGGTAGTGGTTTTTTGGGTTTTGTTTTTGTTTGGGGGGGGGATCCTTTCCCATCCAGGTTTCCAAACAGTCCCCCAGCTGCTCTAAGAACAAAAAAGAACAGGGAGTGAGTGGGAGAAGATGGCCAGTCACACAGCCTAAGGAATCTCAATCTGGGGGGCAAGATTTTGTAACTACAGTTGCAGAGGGAGTGTTGAATGCGCGACGCAATTATTCACTGAGAACTGAGTATGTGCCTGATACTGTGCTTCCCAGGGATGCAAGCAAGAAAAAAACTGGTCTCTGTCCTCAGATCCCCAGGATCTCGGTCGTGGGACAGGGCGCTCGCAGAGTCGTCCGGAGGAGCCCACCCACCTCTGCCTGGTGATGAGGTTGATGTAGTGCCGCAGCGCTGAATAGTATCTGGCCATGTCCTCCGCCGGCGCGTCCTCTCCGGGGTTGTCTGGCTTGGAGGGGTACGCCTCAGCCAGCGCGCCCAGGCACACAAGCAGAGACAGGGCGAGGGTCAGTCCGGATAGCCCCAGTCGCTTGCTACCCAGCATCTGAGGGCACAGAAGGCGCAGCGGTGAAGGGTGGGGATTGAAAGGACACACGCCTCGAAACTCCCTCCCGTGTCACCCCCCCAACCCCCCTCCCCGCTACCACTCGGGATCCCCGAGTCCGCGCTCAACCCAGTCCCTTAGAGGAAGCGGAGCACCACTCCACTTACTAAGCGCAACATCTGCCCTTGCCTGACCCCTGTGCCCCACCCGAAAAGTCCGCGCAAATTCGGTCCAAGTCGCTGGTCCCAAGAGTCGCGCGCAACGAGAGGCGCGGGGCTGGGTGCCAGAGGCCGCCGGCGCCAGTTTAGATAATTTGAAAACAGATGTAGACGTCCTCCTCGTGGGTTAAGGAATTGCCACTTTCCAACCCTCTTCCCCAAACCTCCATCGGAGGAGAAAAGTTTCTTCTCTAATATTTGCGGTCTGTCTTGCTGCAAGAGATAAACAGTTATGGCTGAGATTCCTTCGGGGTGACAGTTTGGGAGAAAGAGGAAAGAACTCTTCTCTGGGCAGTCGGTCTCAGTTCGGATCCCAAGGATCGGGGAAGGTGGTAGAGAGGTCCAAACTCCAGGGATCCCTCAGTCAGGCGGCGCTTGCCTGGGAAACCTCCATCCAGGCAGGGACCTCCGAGGAAACCGCCACCTGCCCGAGGTTGGGGGTCTTGTCCTCCTTCAAATCCTCCAAAAGATAACCCAGAGGGACCACGCAGCCGGGAGGGTGCGGGAGCAGGGTGCAGGTGCAGTCGGAAAGGACCAGAAGGAGCAAGTGGAGTTTAGCCTCCAAGAGCGGCTACCGCGCGTCGGGGCAGGAGAGGACAGAGCGCGGCGCGCAGGGGTTGGAAAGCCGGGCGCGACCCTCCCGGTGCCCCAGAGCTCCCCCGCTCCCGCCCCAACCCGAGTGGGTCGTGGCACTCACGGTGGCCGGCGAGCGGGCGGGTGTGGCTGGGCGGCGAGCGCTCTGCAGTCAGGTGCGCCTCTCCGAGGGCTGAGTGCCGGCGGACGGGGTGCGGAGAGCAGGTCGCAACAGGGCTTTTATGGCGCTCCCTCGCCGCGGCAGGAGGGGCCTCGGGCAATCACGTTCGGGTGACTCCCACCCCGCCACTTCCCGCCCCCGAATGGCGGAGGTGGGGGGAGGGGGCGGGAAGTGGCGGTTCGAGTGGCGCCTCCTCGAGTGGCGGTTCCTGTAGCCACCCACACCCAACTCCTCGACCCCAGGCCCTGCCGGGGGAGGGGGGTCCTGGAGAGGTGCGAGCGTGGCCGAAGCCCGAGTCCCTGCCCACCCGTGGCACCCAAACCCCGCTTTCCTTCACACCCCGTCTGGTCCTGCTAGAGACAGGAGCAGCCCAGATCTACTGTGTCGCCTGTCACCGAGACCACCAACTCGATGGGCTCCAGGGCAGGGGATACATGAATCCTCTACTTGGTGGAACATCTTCGGGACCCGCGCGGCAGTAGCGCGGGGCACACATCCTTAGTAGAGACAACTTGGTGCACAGATCTTCCTGAGCGGAAAACTGCTCCAGGGCGCCTGTCCGAGGTTCCGAGTTTACAGGCTCCCAAATGGCCCCCTCCTCTCAGGGTCTTAGAATGGGCTTCTGTCGCTTTGGCCTCTCTCCNTTTTTTTTTTTTTTTTTTTTGAGAGGATCAGCCCACCCCCCAAGTACTCGCCCAAACGCTAGGAGCCCGGTTCCATCAAGACTGAGAGTGTGGCGACTGAAAAGTCCCCAGTAATGGGACACAGTAAACCCACTTCCTCACTTTACTGGTGAAGAGCGGCGTTTCGACCGTCTGGGCACCCTTCAAAGTACAATCGAACGAAAAATTCTGATCCAAAGCTACCGGATAGTTAAATGAAGAGGAATTTCTCCCTTGGATAGTTACAAATACATTCATTAACGTTGATTGAGAATGTGGGCTCTGACTGAAATGAAACAGGTAAAAAAAAAAAAATCACCATTAATTTGCACATTACGTTAAACTTGCTGAATGAATATGAAAGATTCAGAAAACCATTTTTTACAGGATCAGGATTTTACATCTTAAAAGTTACCTGAATGAATACTCCTAGAAGTCCAACTCTTTCTAAATAAGATGGCACATTAGGAAATTAACGCGTTAAGGTACAAGCTATTTTAATGTTAAAATCATAAATGATTCTGTTAAACTGGCTTTGTGCTGTTTCCTCCACCCTGAATTAAGTATCAATTACTGCATGGCTAGCTTTGCACTCAGGTGCTTTCTTTTATTCTCTCTCTCTCTCTCTCTCTCTCTGCCTGTGTGTGTGTGTTAGAAATTTTGAAGATCACATCCCTTTCACGTAGGTGAATGCTTCTTTTTCCATCTTGCACAAACACAGGACAGGGACACAAATCTCAAGGCTCTCAGATTTGCTCCAGCGTACTCCTGTCTGGCAGAATTAAAACAAAGCACCTTCTCACTTAGAGCCTTTTCTTGATAAGAGGAAAAGCTCAGTCCAGTTTCCAATAAATAATCTTATTTTTAGAGTGTATCACAGATACAAATCAGTTATACCTTAGAAGGAGTCATTGAATTTGGGAGAAATTCCTTCTAAGAAGATGCACCGTTCTTGAGTGGGGGGAAGACTGAGAACATCTGATTAATATATCTTGCTATAGGGCTACTGGGATCCAAAACCAAGAGCTGATTCTCAGGGTTCAGCTTTAGAGGCTAAAACATGGAGCTGAGTGCCGGAGGTGTATCCTTACATCCTTATCCTACCCCTCCAGTGCCAACAGCATCTGCTGGCCTTGGGCTCTGAGTATTCCATCTCTTCTCTCAAGACTTTGCTCCATTAATTGCCTCCTCTCTTATCTATAGTTTTCTATGCTCATACATATATACTTAGAGCTAATAAATTTGCTTGAGTTTTTGCTCCGTGAAAAAAACAAATAAAAACCAAAACCCTTCAAAAGCAAAAAGACAGTCACTCAGCCAAGCATCTCCTTCTAACTGCTGAATCATCTCTCTCCTTTGTTTCAATATCAAGTTTGTTTGTTTATTTATTTATTATTTATATCCTTAGCAGCTTTATTGAGATACAATTGAGTTATGCTAATCTACAAATGTTTAAAATATTCCATTGGTTGTATTCTTACATATATACTCTGTGAAGTCATCACCACAGTCAAGGTAGTGAACTTATACATCACCACCAAATTTCCTCATTATCCCTTTGGTGCCAGCATTTGTCCCATTTCCTGTCTCGTAGCCAGGTAATCATTTTTATTAATTTCTTGTGCATCTTTCCTGACTTTCTTTATGCAAATAAAAGCAAAAATGAATATATGTTCTTATATTTTTCCTTTTTAAATTATTAATACTGTATCTTGGACATCTTCCCATTTAGAACTTTTTAAATAATCTTTTGATTATTAATTCAATCTTAAGCCTTTCTCTTCTCCTTGGAGGATGGGCGAGTGGAGCTGAAAGTTTCAAGTTCCAATCATGCCTTGGCTTTCTGCTGACTATCCCTCATCCTGAAATTATCTAGGGCCCCCAAGCCACCCATCAGCAGGTCAGCAAACAAAAAGACATTTTTTCTCACTTCAGACATTCCAAGGGTCTTAGGAGCTCTTTTGTCAGGAACCAGGGTTAAAGACCAAATATTAGAACAAAAGATTCTAGCACCCTTAACACTCAAAAAATTACAAGGGTTTTAGGAACTCTAAACCAGGACCTAGGAACAAACACAAAATGTATTTATTATACCACACATGGTCAGATCAGGTCTCACTGAAAAAGTGACATTGAGTAAAAACTTGAAGAAAATGAGGGAATAAGTCAAGGCAAAGGAAAATAAAACAAAACTGGGCCAGAGCCATCAGAGGCCAAGAAAAACCTGATACAAAGGCCCTAGGGCATGTATGTGCCTGGGAGGGAGAAAAAGGATGAATAAGCCTGATGATTCACAGACCTGTACCCCTGGGGCAAAGAATAAAAAATTTTAAAAAAAGAAAAAGAAAAAGAGAAAAGAAAAAAAAGAAAGTTTCCAGTGGTGCCTGGGTGGCTCCATCATTAAGCATCTGCTTTTGGCTCAGGTCATAATCCTGGGTTCCTGTGATCGAGCACAGAATTGGGCTCCCTGCTCAACAGGGAAGCCTGCTTCTCCCTCTCCCACACCCCCTGCTTGTGTTCCTTCTTTTTCTGTCTCTCTCTGTCAAATAAATAAATAAAATCTTTTTTAAAAAAGAAAGTGTCTAGATTTTAGCCTGAGCAACTGAAAGGATGGGGTTTCCTCCAACTGTAATGCAGATCACTGCAGCTGGAGTAGATTTGGGGCTGGCAATGGGTGCTCCACTGAAGATGTCTTAAGATTTTGTTGTCTATTAGACCTCAAGGGGAGGTGTCAGTTATTTATGTATGAATCTGGAGTTAAGGAGAGAGATCTACCCTTAGGTCATAAATTCAAGAGTTTTTTGCCTTTAGGTGATCTTTAATGCTGTGACAATAGATCAGATTATCCATGGAAAAAGAAATAAGAAGAGCCCCAATCCAGTCCTGCAGTGAGCCAACACTGAGAGATTAGGAGATGAGAAGGGATGAACAAAGTAGCCTGAGATGCAGGGACCAAAGAGGTAGAGGAAAACAGGAAGAGTTTGATGTTTCATGTCTATGAAGCCAAGTGCAAATTTTTTTTTTCAAGGAAGAGGAAGTGAGTGTCTGCATCAGCTGCTGCTGAAAAGTAAAGTAAGACACAGAAGGAAATCGACCACTGTCTTGAGCAACATTGGGATCTGACAAGAGCACTTTTGGACTGGCAGGGTTTAAAGGAGAAAGAGAAAAAAGATATTAGAGACAAGTCATCCTTGGTATTTCACAGCAAAGAGGAGTAGAAAAAAACAAGGTAGTAACTGGTGAGAGACAGAGGGTGAAGAGAAAGGTCCTTCAAGGTGGGGGAAAGGAGCATGTTGGCCTGCTGAAGGGAATCATGAGGAAGAAGAAAAAAGACAGCAAAGGAGAGTAGTGGGTGTTATGTATCATGGATTTCATCCCTTTGTGAAAAGAGTTGCAAATATTTACATGTGATTTCATCCCTTTGTGAAAAGAGTTGCAAATATTTACATGTGGTTTATCATTCTTTTTTTTTTTTGACTTTGCTTAAGGTGTTGTTTTTGCCTTGTAGAAGTTTTTAATTTGTAGTTGAATGTATTAATCATTTCTTTTGTGGCTAAAAGAGTTTGGAGTCTTAGTTTAAAAGACACAGCAGTGGCTGGGTGGCTCAGTCGTTAATCGTCTGCCTTCGGCTCAGGTCATGATCCCAGGGTCCTGGGATTGAGCCCGAATCAGGCTCCCTGCTCTGGGGGGAAGCCTGCTTCTCCTCTCCCACTCCCCCTGCTGGTGTTCCCTCTCTTGTTGTGTCTCTCTCTGTCAAATAAATAAATAAAATCTTAAAAAAATAAAATGAAATGAAAAATAAAAGACCCGCAGGTGACTCAGCGGTTGTAAACTACGGCTTGCAGGCCAAATCCAACCCTTCATTTATTTTTGTAAATGGCTGGGTTTTTTTGGCTACCCAACTAGTGCCATTCCTGGTTTCTTTTTTGCTAACAGAGCTCAGTTAGATTCTGGACATAGGTATTTCCAGCCAAGATTCTGAATCATGGTAACTCTCTTGCCTTTGTCAGTGATTGGTTTAGGGGTGAACATGTGATCTGTTTCTGGCCAATGAAATATTGGGATAAATCAGCTGGGGGCTTTTCAGAAAGTGTTTCTTCTCTGAAAAAAAAAAAAAAAGAAGCATATCCTTGGCCATGATTCCTCTCTCTTCATCCTTTGAATACTGTTGAGTGCAGAGGTGGATCTTAGAGCTGTGGCAGCCATCTTGTGCTCATGAGGAGCAATATTACAAATATACTGAAGGGGGCAGAATGCAAAGATCAAAAGGGCTGAAATCCTTGATGAAATCAATGAACTGCCAAACTAATTTTGGGGCTGCCCACCACTGGATATGTCCTCAAGTAATTAATAGTTGTCCACATGGTTTAAGTCACTGTTAGCTTGGTTTTCTGCTACTTATAGTAAAAGCATTCCGAATTAGGAAACTCAGCTTCTAATTCTCGGTTTTCTTTACCATTTTCCTCTATTACTTTTGGTATTTTGTTCTTTTTTATTCTCAGGTTATTTTTTTGATAATGGAAACCTCAATTTGAGCCTTACATTTATCTTTCTATGTGTAACACATTTTCTTTGACCCCTCCTAGGCCTAACTTAGGCCTACTGTATTAATGGCTTGTGTTATATCTGCTTTTCTGTTGTCTGAGAGGGTGGTGAGGATGGGACTGAGTCAGGGTCAGGGAAGAAGGGTGACACCAGGGCTGTGGGTATCACAGCTGGGGGATTTTGTCACTGGAGACTTTCTCTACTGTTTAGTTAAAAGTTGTTTTTTGTTTGATTGTCTGTTTTTTAAGATTTATTTATTTTAGAGAGAAAGAAAGAGAGGGAGTGGGGCGGGGGGGTGGAGGCAGAGGGAGAGAGAATCTCAAGGAGACTCCCCAGTGAGCGTGGAGCCCAATGAGGGGCTCAATCTCGCAACCCTGAGATCAAGACCTGAGCCAGAACCAAGAGTCAGACACTTAACCAACTGCACCACCCAGGCGTCCCTAGTTAAAAGCTCTGTGCTGATGTCTGTTCTAAATAGTTGAGGGTAGGGCGCCTGGGTGGCTCAGTGGGTTAAAGCCGCTGCCTTCGGCTCAGGTCATGATCCCAGGGTCCTGGGATCGAGGCCCGCATCGGGCTCTCTGCTCAGCAGGGAGCCTGCTTCCTCCTCCCTCCTCTCTCTCTGCCTGCCTCTCTGCCGACTTGTGATCTCTCTCTCTGTGTCAAATAAATAAATAAAATCTTTAAAAAAATAAATAAATAAAAAAATAAATAGTTGAGGGTATATCTGATCAAGCCAGAAGACCCTTTGGATTTCAGATTGTTCAACAGATTCCAGGTGAACCCAAAGCCTCCTGTTCTCTGAAAAAAAAAAAGCTGCTTTAGGTGATAATTTACTACCTCCCCTCAGTGTTTGTCTCTTTTGCTTCCCTCTGGGATACAGGTGGAAAAGGCATGAAAAAAATAGGCAAACTAGGAGTTCATCACATTTGTTCCTTCCCTGTTTATAGTAAAACAAATAGAGACAAAATGCCAATTCTTACCAGTTCTTCTCTTTTCTATTGTATGAATAGCTATTTTTCTCTTGGTAGAGATAGATAACGGTAGAGATAAATAACCATTTAAAGACCCTCCTGACAAGTTTCTTTTGAGCTTCCTCTCCAAATCCTTTCCTTCACATCACCTGCCTACTTCCCTCCAAATTGGGGTTATCGGTTTTTTCAGAACTTTATGTCTTCACATTTTTGTTCACTGTACTGCTTGTGAAGGAGTCAAGTAGAAATTACAGCCAATTTCCAGAATGTTCTCTCTGTACATGGTATTTTAAAGCTTGCATTATGAGACTGCTCCTTCCTTAGTTTGGTTGTCTTTTTTT
Organism: Ailurus styani; assembly: GCA_002007465.1. Classification (NCBI taxonomy): domain Eukaryota; kingdom Metazoa; phylum Chordata; class Mammalia; order Carnivora; family Ailuridae; genus Ailurus; species Ailurus styani. The sequence continues at coordinate 228,633 of LNAC01000369.1, read as the reverse complement.
TTTTTTTTTCAAGCTGTTCTTATTTTTTTGTGTATTTTGTTACATTTGAGAGATGACAAATCTCTTGATCCCGTATATTCTTTGCCAGCTTCTCTGTGAAGCTGAAACAGGGTTCACCAACAGCACTACTTCTATTTCTATGTATTTTTAGCAGTGTCTAGAAGTACATGTACAAGAGAACTGGGGCAATTATGAAGATTATTTGGACCAAAATTACCCCCAAATTTATCTGAAACATCCAGACAATTTCAAGAAAATATCATTTTTTTTTTAATTTGAAAGTGTTCTGATAATAGCTGTAATTCTCTCCTTCACTTTGCATGTGCAGGCACATACTGAAGATTCTGAAATAGCACCCATAGTGCTGAGCTGAGACTAGCTTTGTGTTTCTGACCAGTCCCACTTTTTTTTTTAATTGTTTTTATTATTAGTTCAAGTCCTATGCTTCTAGTCACAAGAACCCATACAAAGCAGAATCCTTACTTCACTGAGAAAAGAACCTTAAACGTGCTCGTGGGAATGACAAGCACATTTCGCCACACTGAAGGCAGACGTTCTAGGAAAGTACTGATTTCCTCAAATGCTGTGTAGAGCAAGCTGTACCCCTGGTGATAGCACAAACCCCCTGCTAGGCTTACTGAGAGGTCTTATCTTTAATAATGATAGAGTTGGGTTTGAAGAATGTTCAGTTTCTCATGTGAGGATGTGTCATGTCCATTTTAGAGGATGTAGATAGTGTGGACTGGATGTCCCTAGAGACCCACGGCAGGACACTTCCAGCCTCCCAGGACTCCAGAGGCTGGAATATGGCCATTGGTTTCCTAGTTTTGCTTGCTTCTAGGGTGCAAATGTGATTTAGCTCAGATCCAGTTGTTTAGCTCAGATCCAGTTGTTTGAAAAATTGATTTATAACACTGAGATGTTCCAAATTCTCCATGTATATTCAACATAAAAAAAGTTTTAAATAACTCTGTGTTATGGAAGAACTAAGTTATGCAGGGAGAGAAACAGGCTGTGAATATCCTCTTTGTAACCTAAAGGGAGGCAGTAGTAGCATGATCTGGAGCAGATGGCTCAATGGAAGATTCCAGTTTCTGCAGCTTCCTAACTGAGGCAAAGGTAGCGGTATTTTTGGTGGGCTGGTTCTGTGGTGAGGTTTTTGAGAGGGAGTTGTTTCTGGAAGCTCAACCTAGGGTCAGCTTTTTTAGCACTTAATCCCTAAGAGTCTATCCTTTAATAAATCCTTTTCTTTGTGAAGCAACTGGAACAGATTATAAACCTGAAATAAAAACTCTGGTCACCTACAGGACTATGAGAGAAACAGTACTAAGTTAGAGATCTTGCTACCACAGATTGGGTCTCTTGAGTCTCAGAGATGGGAAATGCAGGCCTCCATGTGGTGTGTCCCCTCATCCAGCTCCTTCCACGGGTCCATTTGAACTGATGGAAAATGGTCCTGTGGGGAACTTAGGGGATCACTCTCAAAGATACAAGCTATTGGAATGGCAGCTGGGGTGTCATGGTGTGAAGGTACATAAAGAGCCATGGAACCCCCTCAGACTTACCAACAGGAGCATCATCTCAGAGCTTGTCTCAGAACCTTCCTTCTCAAAGGATACTCTCCTGGGATGGTTTGGCTGAAAATAATAGACAACTCAGGTTCAGTTGTCTAAAATCATAAAGAAAATGTATAATCTTAGAAAATAAGGATCTCAAAGATAAGGCACCTCTACTGAAAGTAATTCTTCAGTTCAGTTATATCAACAAGAGCCAGGTTCTTTCCACCATCCACTCCACTCTCTAGGTACAATAGCTTTGATTTACAAACCAGCTGTCCCCATAATTGTTAAATGTCTAGCTGAATTCCGGTTGCATCCAAACATATTGACATCCTTTCAAAGACAATAATTTGTTTGCTTTGTCATTCCTTACTGACATCAGCTGCCCTCCTACCCTGGTCTCCTGCTATTACAAAAACTATAGCAATGAGTAACTTTGGACATCTCTTTGCTCATGTGTATAGATACAACTGTTGAAGTCCTAGGACTGGAATTTCTCGGTCAAACCAAGCATGTATTTGAAATGTTGATAGCTCTTGTCGAATTGCCTTCCCAATAGATGTGTCAATTTTAATGTATGAGAGGGTATGTTTCCCCAAAGAAGGCTGTGCTTTCATAGAAGATGTTCAGGGGCTGTTTCTGTGAATGGTGGATCAGAGGTACCTGAGGCTAGGCAGAGGAATCAGCCTAACATTGTGGTCCCTCCGTCTGGCCTCAGGACAGAATGCAAGACATTATCTTTCCAAATTGAAAATTCATGTTTGTGCCCAAAGTACTGGCCTCTTTGTAGTATGCTCCATAGTAGGACTGGAACCCAAGGGAAGTGAAAACTAACTGAGCCACAAGACAAAGCAGGTTAATGAATGGACCCCGAACAAGGCTAGAGAATTCTTTCATTCCTATTAAGCTTATAAGAGATATGGAAAGGCTGTTTTCACAGAGCTTCCAAACTCTGATGAGCTCTCGGGAAGTGTTTTTCAAAATACCAATGGGTCTAACTGTTTCAGTGTTAGTTCAAGGAAAGTTCTTTTTTAATTTTTTAAATTTGTTTATTTATTTTAGGGAGAGAGAGAGAGAGAGAGAGAGAGCATGCATGTGGGGGGAGGGTCAGAGGGCAGAGGGTGAGAGAAGCAGACTTCCTGTGGAGTTCTGAGCCCAGTGATGGCTTGACCCCAGGACCCTGGCATCATGATCTGAATTGAAATCAAGAGTCCGATGCTCAACCAACTGAGCTACCCAGGGGCCCCTGAAGGAATTTTTTTTTTTTTTATCCTCAAGTAACTTTAAAGTTCAAATTCTGAAACACAGCTTTTCCCCTGATGGAATTCTCAAGGTTTTGCATATTTGGGAAGTAAAGACTTAGATTTTATAAATATATTTTAGCACCTTAAGAATGGATCAATTTGCAATCTTTCCCAGGAATGTCAAAGGGCGATATTCCAAATTACTTTTTCTTGATCTTTCTGCTTATTTGAGAAATTAAGAGAGTGCTTGATTTTATATTTGGAAACACTTATTTTAATTGTTTAAAGTCTCTTTTTCAATTCAAGTTCATTTTTCCCCCCTTGTTGGGTAGTGGTGGAGATCATTTAAAACCAACTAAGTGAGAGGCCCTCCAGGAATAATTGAATGAAGCACACATTGTATGTACCTTCAACTGTTTCTACCAAATCTTCAGAGGATCCTCTCTCAGAAACCCATGGAAGTCTACCCATGAGAACATTATTCTTAAACTACAATGTTATAGCTAATATCATCAACTCATAAGGTAATTGTCTCCAGTGGGATGAAATTAGGCCAAGAAATCAAAGTTCTCTAACCTCATTCTAAGGCTTCATTGTGACACCTGTGTTTTATCTTCTTTCCTTCCAACAGGCCACAGGCTACCTTCAGGCCCCACTGTGACAATAGTCCTTGAGCAGAGTGGTTTGCAGGCATGTTTTTGTCCCAGTACTTCCTTTCAACACCCTTTGATGGCCATTTTATTTTATTTTTAGGACAGAAACTAGGATAGATGGCCCCAAATATAGGAATGACATCCCTGAATCATGGTGCCTTGATTAATAAATGTTGGAGAGTTATCTGACTAAGGCACACCCACAAGTCACATTCTGGGCCTCCAAAACCACTCCCTACCAATTCAGCATTTCATAGCTAGACAGGTTTCTGACTTTCTTCAACTGGGCCTCTTTGCTAACTCCTACAGTTAGCTCAATTAGCAGGTGAATTTACCCTACTGAAATTTATTTTAGCATGTATTTGCCATACGCTATGGACATTTTTGATTCACATATTGAGATATAATTTAGGATTATGTTTTACACAAGTTCCATGAAACCTGATGAACCCGGATTAATACAAAGGTGGGACTTATTTACCCCATGAGAAAAGAAGTCTAGGTTTAAGCAAATCAGGACCCCTAAAGCAACTCAAAAGTGCCACCAAAGGACTAGGCTCTTTCTCTTCCTGCTCCATCATCCTGAAGATAACTGATATACATCAGCATCAAGCTCCAATTCTGGTCAGGAAGAAAGAAGAAACAGAAGAGGCAGAACAAGCTAACTTGAGCTTATGTCTTAGCCACCAGACATCACATGGTGTCTGCTAGCTGCAAGGGACTCTAGCAAGGTAATGTTTAGCTTTCTAGCTTCTATGGTAAAGAGACATGGAAGGGTGGGTCTCAAGTGAGCCAGTTTACACTGTGTACCTAGTAGGCTTGTGCCTTCTGGGATCTGGTGATACTCATTCCAGGTTTGGTTTTTATTGTTCATCATTGAGAGATAACAGTTACCACTTCCCCTCTGCTGCTGAGATGGGGCAATGAAGTGCAAGATGGTAAACAGTCATTGTGGGTCACTTAGAATTTTTCTAAATCACAGAATGAACACAATGATCAGATTTCAGAAAACCTGCATTTTAATCTTGTGTTATTTATCTTAAAATATCTCATTACTTCACCTCTGAGTCCTAATCTCCCATCTATAAAATGGAGGGATTGGGCTTCAACCTTCTGTTCTTCTCTTTCTCATAGGATTGCAAATGTCTGCTTTGAAACCAGCTCTCCCCTATGTTAGCATGAGGACTCAACAGAGGCCAGGCCAAGAAGGGAAGTCTCACCATGCTGCCCATTATCCTCATCTTCTCTCTCTCCCAGTTATCTGTTAGGACCTCCCAGCATTTGGGCAGGAAGAACTGAGGGGTGTTTAATAGGAAGTTAGGACCTCTGTAGTAAACTGTTTCTCATTGCATCTAAGTGACTTGTGCCTTAAGGGTATGAAGTAGTCCAGTCTTTCTTACTAGAACCACAAGCCCCACTTCAGGTAGTTAGGGCTTCTCTGGGATCACAAGAATAACCAACTTAGAGGTCAAGCCATCGAAGTGGTATTATCTACCAGCTTTTAAATGCCTCTTGTCCCAGCATGTTCCAAGAGGCTGCCTTAGAGGCAGAGTCTCCATTCTTGATATAAGAAGCTTTTCCCAGTCCTGTACCTGTATGCATAGCTCCTACTTCAGTCTGTAAAATACTTCCACAACTTATTTACCTGCCCAGAATCTCGCAGTATCACTGAAGATGATCACACCCACCTGGGGGTGGGGTTTATGGTTGATTTTCAGATATTTTCTACAGTGATTGCCACTGGTTTCTCCTTTCAACTTCATTCAGCCCAGGCATTTTTCACTTTGCAACTGGGGTTGTGCAAGCCCTTGTCTCCAGTCAAGTTGCTGGACTTGCTTAGACCCGGTACTTTCCCATGCCTGGAAGTTGACCCACACCACCTTCCCCGTCTTTCTCCAACTCCCCTACTATTCTAAGTTGAGGTCTTTATTTCTTCCATCTTGCTCCCTGTGCAGTCTCCATGAACTGCAGACACCTCTACTGAAGACATGGCATCTATTAGGTGGCTTCCTTTTAGAGCTATAGTACTTTCTCTGCGTTCTGGTAATACCTCCTTTTGCTTACACCTAAAGAATAAGAGCCCCCCTGTTGCTGGCCTTGCAGGAACAGCTCTTGTTTCACTGAATTCTGCTTACACCTCGATAAGCAGTTCCTCTACTGAGCGCCCCGCAATTCCCATCTGAGTCTGCTGCCTGTGGCTTCAGTCCCGACTGATCCACCTGACTGCATCATTTCAGCAGCAAATAAACCCTCCATCTTGTCTCATTGCATAGGAGGAAAATGAAAGAAAATAATATTGCCCCATCAGTCCAGCGGTGGTGCTCTGTGCCCCATAATAGATGTTGTGGTCCAAAGAGAAGGCACTTGCAGTACATCACCTGCCCAGAGACCTGTAAGCAGGAGCTGTGCAGCCCCTGGGCAGAGACTGACCCCCCAGTGACTCTCCAGTGACCACCATGCAGAGTTTTCTGTATCCTTACCTTCCTCTCTGTGCAAGTTTGCAGGCATGGAAAGAATAGAACAGCTCTGACCACAGAGATCAAAGAGGGTACATTAGAAAGAATAAAAGACATAGATTATAACATCACCAAAAAAGGGGCATTAGGCCAAGAAAGAGCCCACTCAGTACTGTGGGAATGAGGCTACTAGAACCTCAGACTATGGGGAAGAGAACTCCAGAATATCTGTGCCTGAGTCAATCCCAGCAAATGGTCCTGCGGGTCAGAGAAGCTTATTTCTGGAACTATGTTGCTTGAATCACTTACCTTCCAGAAATTGGGTTGCAAAAGGGATCATTCCTGTCATCATTCCTATCCTTGTGCATTATAGACACCGTCACCACAGGATGTGATTGGTCCCCCACCAGGGTAGGAATATGTAGGGAAAATTTAGTGCTGCCCAGATGGACTCTGGTGTCATTGATCAAGTGAAAACAGTAATGCCTAAAGCAAGACAGACAGAGGGGGCACCGAGAATAAACATTTATTTCAAAGCAGCAGTCTATGAAATATGCATGATATGGCTAGGTTGTGGTATCATGCCTATTACGAATATTTCTCTGCCTATTTGCAAACCCATCAATCACACTACGAAGTGGCACTGTGGGCAATACAAAAAGGAATAATCACAACTAATTGATGTCCACTGTGTATTAATCATTGTACTTGAACTCATCCAATTCTAATGACAGCACTGTGAGATAAATGTTATTATCCTCATTTTACTGAAAAGGAAATAAACTTGGAGAGATAGAAAGAATTTGTCAAGTGCACATAATAAGGAACAGGGCAGGAATCCAACCATGAGCCTTAAACTGAAGTGACTGATTGGACCTTCTGGCTATATATTTGTGAAAACAGGATGGAATATACCTTTATATTCATGTACAAAATGTATCATAGCTATAAAATATGACTGAGCCAATACAAGGTCCAAATGAGGCATGAGAGAAATAAATTTCAGGCTACTCAGAAGGAGAGAGAGTTCTTGCTTCTGAGGCAGTCACTAAGGATATGAGATTTGAGTTTGACTTGGAATAGTAGGGTGGTTTGGGAAAGATGGGGAAGGCAGTGGGGTCGAATCTCAGGCACGGGAAAGTATCAGGCTTGAGCAAGTCCAAAAACTTGGCTGGGGGCAAGGGCTCACACAAGGAAGTAACAAGGAAATGAAGCTGAAGAAGAAAGACTGAAAGAGCAGCTAGGAGGGAGATGACAACAGGGTGACTGTGGTTAGACTTCACGCTGTCAGAAAGGAGTCGGGAAGTGATGAAGCAATGGTTTCAGGATTGACCAGGCAGTGCCACAACAGAGGTCCAGAGAAGGAAGAGGAGCAGGACTGGAAGGAGCCCAGGAACAAGGTGACAGCAGTCATCAGGCATGGAGTCAGAGAGGCCTGAATCAAGGGGGTGGCAGTGGGTATGGAAAGGAGGGATGAGTGAAGAGTCATTTTGAAGGAAAAATCAAGAGGTTATGAAAACTGACTATACTAATGTTAATAATAATATCAGCCAACATTTATTTGTTTGTTAATTTCCACAAACATGACCTAAGTGCCTTCTTTGTATCAGACACAATTGTGGGCCCTAGGAATATAGCAATGAACATGGCAGACAAGGCCATCATTTATATGCCCATGGAAGAGATATTCAATAAACAAATATAAAACAAATAATAAATAGATACACAACAGACAAACAAATGAAATGGAATTTCAGGTGGGCAACTTGAGCAATAAAGACCTATGAAAAAGGGTTATGGCACTAAGACAGTGAAGGGTGGGGAGCTTAGGTCAGAATAGGTGTCTCTGAGGTTGAGACATTTGAACAGAGACTTGAGTGAAGGGGGGGTGGTGAGAAAAGCACTATGGCCAGAGAGGGCAGGAGGTACAAAGGCCCTGAGGCAGCTGCAATCTCTCAGTGATCAGAACCACAGGGCTAGGGTGAGCAGAGGAGACTGAGAGTGAGGCTGACAGACAGCAGGGGCTGAAGAGGGAAGGGTCTTGCAGGGCATGGCGAGGGCTTTAGGCTATTCTCTAAAGGAGGTAGAAATCAAAGCATTTTGGAAAAGGGAAAAACATAATGTGATTTACATTTTAAAAAGATCATTCTGAGCACTTTATGTGAGCTGACGGTGCAGTAAGGAGTAGAAGCAGGAGGCCACTCAGGAAGTTGTTACAATAATGCAGGAGAGAGATGCTGGGGGCTTGGACTCGGGGTGAAGGTGATGAGAAGCAGTAGGATTTGGGACACGTCTGAAAGTACGAGGCACAGGACCCACTGGTGGACTGCGTGGGGTATATGGAGGACCAAGAAGGGGAAAAATCGAGAAGGCACCTCTGAGAGGCTTTCTGCTCTTAAGATTCTTTAAAATTTATCTTGGGGAGGGATTATCCTTGATTCTTCGATTTTCCTAACTTCCCATCATCTAATCCATTAGTAAGTATAGTAGTGTCTACCTCAGAAACAGATCCTGGATCTGTCCAGCTCTCTCCACCTTCCCCACAACCACACTGGTCCACACATCGTCATTTCCTTCTTGGGCTACTGCAAAGTGTGTCACAGCCTCCCTGCTTTGCTCCCATCTCCTCCTCAACAAGCAACTCTGTAGAGAATCTAGATTCCATTGTCCTCTGCTGAAAGCTTCATAAGTAATTCTTGACATAAGAAGTACTTAGAATCAAACTCAGATTTCTCAGCCTGGTTTACAAAATCTTATGTAATCTAGCCCCTGTGGCTTTGTGGACTGCAGTTCCTAACACCCCTCCTCTTTCCTCTTTTCTCCTTGTATCTTCAAGGCCCATCCTTCATATGACTCAGCTCTTGCTTAGATGTCACCTCCTTAGTCAGCCTTCCTGCTCACCCAAGTCACAGCTGACTTTGAAAGGAAGAGTCTAATCTCCTCCCCCTTGAATCTGGGCTGGCCTTCGTGATGGGTTTAACTAATAGAATGTCGCAGAAGTGACACTGCAGGACTCCTAAAGCTAGCTAGGCTCCTTGCAACATCTGCCTGGGCCTCTCGGAACAGTTCCACTTGGAGCGGTGAGCGGCCCCATAGGAAGTCTGGCTAGCATGAACACCACCAGGTCACACAGGCCATGTGGAGGCACTCTGGGCCACGGTCCCAGCCTTCTGGCCTTCCTGCCAACACACCAAACATCCCAATGAGACCAGCCATGGGCTGAATACCATGCAGATAACACCACGAGGAGCAGATCTTCCCAACTGAGCCCTCCCCAAATACCTCACCTCAAAACTGCAATAAAATGGTTGTTGTATTAAAGCCACTAAGTTTTAGGAGAGTATGTTATATGGCAATAGACTAGAACCTATCACAATATGTCAATTCTTGTAGAACACTTACCACTATCTGATATTTTTCTTGTTCATTTAGTTACTCTATATGCCATCTGTATAACTACCTAATCTATCATCTATTTTCTTTTTATCTATCTACCCATTTACTCTCTGTTTTCTGTCCACTAGAATATCAGCTTCAAAAGAGCAGGGCCTAATCTGTCTTGTTTATTGCTATATCTTTAGCACCTAACTCAGCAGCTGTACAGATAAGTGCTCCATGAACACCGTTGAACAAATGAATCTCTGAAAACCTGACCCAAAAGGGCAGCAAGGGTGAAAAAGTACAACACACATGTACACCCACACATTCAAATGCAGAGAAAAAAACCTGGCTGAGCATCTCAAAACATCCCCCTCCAGATTCACAGAACTGGCAAAAAGCAGAGCCTGGGTTGAAACCTAGAGAATTTGACTTTCCGTCTGTACCCTTAAATACCCATGCTCATTGTAAAAGAAACAAGAGTGAGGAAACAGTCTCTGATATTTCCAAGTTTACAGACCTTGGTAGAACAGGAAAGAAGAAAGGGAAGCAGAGAGAGCAGCAGGAGGAAGGGAGCCCAGGATCTCGCCCTCACTCCAATGTTTTCATTTCTGATTTATCATTTCTTGAGCAGATGACTATTATGGATTTAAAAATAATTATCTGACTTACATTATCTTAGTTCTGACTTCTTATTAATTTTAATAGGTTCTGGCTTTCTCAGAGTTTTCTTAGTGAATCATATTAATGAAGAAAATATAATTTTGGGATTAACCTGTATGTTTACTGATAATTTCCTTCTCATTTTAATGCATTAGTTAAAACTTGAAAAATAATATTGAATAATAGCAGTGATACCAAAGATATAGACCCTAGACTTGATTTGAAATTTTCTGGGTTTTTTTTTTGCCTCTATATGTGATGCCCCAAAATTCTCAATTAATATGATGTCTGCTGCTTGTTTTTGGTAAATGCTCTCTGTCAATTTTAAGAACTGTAGCTTTATTTCATTTTTTTTTACATTGTTTTTAAAAAACTATCACTGGCTCCTGAGATTATCAAATATCTTTTTAGTATCTATTAATCATTTTGTTCTTTAATTTGCTAGAATAATGAATTATACTAATTGCTTAACATAGTACTATCCTTACATTCCAGAATAAATTCTATTTTATTATGACTATTATTCTTTGATATGATAACATTCTATTTTGAAATTCTACATATCTGTTCATAAGCAAAACAGTTCTATTGTTTCCTACTTATATTCTGCCTTTTTAAGATTTTAATGTTAAGATTAATCTAGAGTCCCTGTGGTCTGGAATGATTTGAATAAATATTGACATGATCTGTCCTTTAAAGATTAGATAGAACTCAGCTGTAAAATCATCTGGGTCTGGTTCTTTTAAATAAGGATCTTCATATTTATTGTTCCACTCTTTATTGTCCTGTCCACATTTTATATTGCTTTTTCAACCAATTTTAGCAGACTGTTTTAAACAGAAAAATTATCAATTTCTTCCAGATTTTGAAATTTATTGCCTTACACTTATACCTATTATTATTTTTTAATTTCTATAAACTTTTCAGGATCCATAATTCAATCTGCTTTCTCATTTCTCACACTGCATATGTTAGCTTTTTTTTAAAAAATCCTGAATCAGATTGTGTGTGTGTGTGTGTGTGTGTGTGTGTTTTAATTAACATATAATGTATTATTTGCCCCAGGGGTACAGGTCTGTGAATCATCAGGCTTACACATTTCACAGCACTCACCATAGCACAAACCCTCCCCAATGTCTATAACCCATCCACCCTATCCCTACCCTCCCACCCCCCAGTAACCCTCAGTTTTTTTCGTGAGATTAAGAGTCTCTTATGGTTTGTCTCCTTCCCGATCCCACTTGTTTCATTTTTTCCCTCCCT
>LNAC01000369.1:172225-217333 GCA_002007465.1 Ailurus styani | reverse complement strand
CCCACTTGTTTCATTTTTTCCCTCCCTACCCCCCACAACCCCCCGCCCTGCCCCTCAAATTCTGAATCAGATTTGACAGAAGATTATTTTATTGTTCTACCCGAAGAACCAACTTTTGGTTTTATTTTTCCTTTCTATTATTTTTTTCTGTTTTCCATTTTGTTTATTTCTGCTTTTATCCTTATTATTCACCATATCCTAGCTTCCTCTGTTTAACTTAGTTTTTTTTATAACTTCTGATGGTTGAATAATTGCTTAGCTATTTCCTGTTAGTTTTTTCTTTAAAAAAATTTGCAGCTCTAAATTTTCCTTTGATGAGAAACTTATCTGTGCTGAGAGCCTTTTTGATGAACTGTTTATTCCCTTCTTTCCAGATAATATATAATATTAGTTTTAACTTGCTTTTTCATCCAAGGGTTATTTTTCTTTATTATTCTTTCCCAAATTAATTTGGAAAGTCTAATATTTCGTTTCACTTCGTCTAGTGGATAATTTTTCTTCTTAGTTGTCAGGATTCAGCTTTTATTTCTCTACCAACATGTTAAAAATACTACTAACTTCATCTCTCCCCAAGATGTTTTATTTTCTCACTCCTCCATACTCTACTTCAAATCATGTTTGGGCCTCTCTCAATGTTCCTAAGGGCATAAGTGAGAAAGGATTGTGAGTTGATATATTAAATTCACAGCAATTGTCTGTCCTAGAAATAATAAATTGGAAATGAAAAAAGTAAAGATGAGGGATAGATTCTAGTCCCTATAGGGACAGAAACTGTAAAATACCTAAATAAATCAACAAGAAAGTTCATGACAGATGTACTGTGAAAAAAATTATAAAATCTTATTGAGAGACATAGAATATGTTCTGTACATACAGAGGCATATTATACTTCCCAAATTAATAAATGAATTTACTGTAGTTTCTATCATAATCTCAAAAGAATTATTTTTGGGGTGATATAAAAATGATTTAAGAGTTCATATAGAAGAATAAATGACAGAGAATGGCTAAAAACTTTTTTGAAAGGAAAGAATAGTGAGGAGGGACTTTATTCCCCAAATATTAAAACATAGTGGAAAGCTAATAAAATCAAAACAGTATGATACCGACAAACAAATTATTGGAACAGGATAGAAAATCTAAAATTAGATCCAGAAACATGCGAGATCGTAAAATAGGACAAAAGTAGTAAATACAAACATAAAATGTACATTAAATAGATCTCATATTAAAAAATAAAAATATTAAAAAGAACATTTTGAAGAAAATCCATATAACAAGCAGGGGGGAGGGACAGGGAAATGCTCCTAAAGCAAAGCAGAAAAAACAAAAGACATAAAGAAAAAGACAGATCTGACCTTATAGAAATCTGAATAATTTGTAGGCCAAAAGGTATCAGGAGCAAAGGCAAAGATAAAAGACAGACTAGAAAAGAAGATCTTGTAGTTCTTGAAGCAAAAGAAGTTCTTGTAGTGTATATGATAGGTCAATATTTTTAACATCCAAATATCTCTTATAAATTAATATTTAAATGACTCAAAAAACAAGCAAGCAAGATGCATGAGAATTTAATAGAGAAATGAAAATAACTGGCAAACATGGAAATACATTCAGCTTCACTAGTGTCACCGAAATGCACATTAAAAGTCACATGTCAACATGTTAAAATCACTTAATTTCATTGTTTTTACTTTCTGGAAATCTTTTTAATTAGGGTTTTTTATTCATTTATTTGAGAGAAAGAGAGAGAGAGCAGGGGAAAGGGCAGAGGGAGAGGGAGAGAGAGAAACTCAAGCAGACTTTCTGCTGAGCACAGAGCCCAGTGTAGGACTCGATCCCAGGACCCTGAGATCATGACATGAGCTGAAACCAAGAGTCGACCGCTTAACCAACTGTGCCACCCAAGCACCCTTACACTTTACAGTAAAAGTTAGAGGGAATGGTATAATGAACATCTATATCCATTGCTTAGATTTAATAATTACTAATATTTTGCCACATTCCTTAATGTCTTTGTTTTTTGATGAAGTGTTTTTCATTGAGGATATCATGCTGTTTCTCCCTAAATACTTTACCATGTCCCTTTTAGAAAAAGGACATTTTCCTAAATAACCACAATGTCATTTCAACGAACAGAATTAGCAGTAATACTTTCATGCTCTTTATCACCCAGCCTATATTCTAATTTATCCAGTTGACCCTAAAATGTCTTTTACAGCTTGTTTGCCCAAAGTGTAGCTCAGTCGAGGATCACTAATTGCATTGGGTTGTTTTGTCTCTGGGGAATCTCTTTGATTCTGGAATGGAATCCCTACTCCCACCTTTATTTCTATGGTAGCGATTTGTTAGAGGGTGGGCCAGATGAACTATACAAAGTCCAATCTCCTGGGTTACTTCCTTGCAGTTTTCCTTATATTTTCCCCTGTATTTCAGATAAGAAGTCTTCACAGATGATGCTGTGTGCTGGCCCTTTTGCACCATGTCGGTGTGCAGATAATGCCTGGTGTCCATTGTTACTGGTTCTAGGATCATGCACTGGTTTAGGGCAGAAATAACCTGATCCTATGTTGTAACCTTGTGTTTTCCCAGTTACGACCAGTATGTAATTTGTAAGGTGATATTCCAGTGATATGTAAATATCCAGTTCTCCATTCATTTTTCCCCTGATTGCTTTGGCATCCACTGATAATCTTAGTTTGAATGAATTATTTTCATTATGGGTTGAAAGACGGTAATTTTCTAGTTTTATCATTTATTCAACATTTAATAGCTGGCACTACTCTCTAAGAAGAGCTATCCTTTATTATCAAGGAGCTTTGGGTTATTTTGATACAGAATTCATACCAAAAAGGCAGGATAAGTAATTAATTCCTTCTACTTCATAACCAATTTTCAGATGAAGAAATAGGGTTAGGAACTACCTTCATATATAATTTCCTCTTTTCTTACTTTAAAAAAAATTGGCTTTCTCTTTTTGCATTTTTGCATATCCCTCTACCTGCATACCTATCTATCTAGAAAATAAGCAGTTCCTGATGTCCAAGAATAATCTGACATTTACAACTGGTCTTCAGTGTAATTACAGATTGATCTAATGCTTACAGCTAAACCATGGTGTTCTCCCGCTGGACACAGACAATCTCATAGAACATCAGACAAAGTCTGTACTTTGCAACGTACAAAATACCACACTCTTCTCTCAGCTAATATAAGTGACCTCTGCTTCTTTAGCGACTTCAGCTTTGTCTGAAAGCTGAAATTCTGCTCTCCCTACAGATAACATTTACTGAGGTATTCAATCATCTAGAATAATCTCTGACAACACTTTCTAACAACACTCAATCTAGAATAAACTTCTGCTTCCTTAGGTTCTCCCACAAATTACCCAACCAAAGCCCAAATCCCAGAATAAATTCCTTCTGACACACTTTTATGGATATGCCTTCTTCAGTGCAATCCCCTTCCCCATGGTATCCACTCTCATTTGCTATAATGAGTGAGAAAAATAAATTTAATTTATTCAGTTACAGGTGTTCCTCGTGGTCTTTTGATGGAGGAAATTGAAAAAAAAAACCACATTTTACATATGGCATGTTACAATATGGTGTTATTCAATCCATTACAGTTATTATACTTTTTGATGCTTAAATTGTCCCAATTTTGTTGGTGGGAGACCCTTCAGACCAGTTTATGTGACCCTTTGCCAGAATACCATCAATCTCTGAAAGCGTCCTTGTGTTTTGGCACACAAAGATGTTCCAAGCTCACCTGCTACATTTCCTGCCTCAGACCTAGATAAAATTTAAATGAGTAACATGAGCCAGTGATTTCAAGGTTATGGGAAGTCAAATACTTTTATAGTTTGCTGGTTGAAGTTGAATTTTTATGTTTTGGAGAAAACATAAGGTATTTACTAATATTTGAAGTATTAAGGGGCACCTGGGTGGCTCAGTCAGTTAAGTGTCCGACACTTGCTTTTGGCTCAGGTCATGATCTCATAGTTTGCAGGATCAAGCCCTGTGTCAGGCTCCACACTCAGCGGGGAGACTGCTTGAAGATTCTCTCTCTCTGCCTCTCCTCCTGCTCACACACACACACACACACACACACACACACACACACACACTCTCTCTCTCTCTCTCTCTCTCTCTGTCTCAAATAAATAAATACATCTTTAACAAAAATAGAGTGTTCATTCTTATTGACCCAGCAATCCCATTTTGGGGAATCTAACAGAAATAAAGTAGGAGAATGTAGGAATTTATGCCCAAGGATGTTTACTAGCAGGAGAGTGGAAACTGAATATCCACCAAAGAGAAACAGGAGACTAAATTATGGGGTATAATATAGAGTATAGACTATTAGGCAGCTATTTTTTTTTAAATGAGCTCCAGCTATAGCTAGAAACTATGCATGAAATACTGATGCACAAAAGAAACATGTTACAGTGTGATATATGTAGGAGAGTCTTAATCTGGAGGGAAAGAAATCACCCTGTGCTTGTGTTTTTGTCTGATCATGAGCGAAGAATTTTATTACACTAACTCAAAGGAGTGGGAATGTATCCAAACCATCTTTGATTTTAGGATGCAGCAGATATGTATATTTTTTTCATTTACCAAAAATTAAACTTGAGGGAAAAAATAAGTAAATAATAACCGAACTCAAAAAATGGGATTTGATTTAAATATATTTTACAGGTAATCAATAGGATAAAGGATAGACATTTTAGGGAGACAGCCAGTTTCTAAACAAGGGTCTGGGTTTCTCTTAGGAGGCTACGTCATCAGAGCCTCCATCCTAAAATATCCCCTCTGCCATATTGAATTGCAGGTCGGACAGGAAGAACTCTTATGGTGGCTTGGATAGAGCCAGTGTGCTTCTTTACGCATGGTTCCAAACAGAAAAGCACTTGACTCCTTAATCAACGAGGAAAGAAAGTTCACCTTGCAGCTTCACAGACTGCCCAACTGAAGTTTGCATTTAGCTGTTCATCATAAAATGTACATACATATGGAAATTTTATGGGATTGGGGACAAAACAACTCTGGGAAAAGTATTTAAAGTCCTTATATTTGGGTGATTTAAAAATAAATTAACAGAGCTTTTCAAAGATAGGGGCACTAAAGCTAAATGGAAAAGAAAGCTGAAATGAGAAAAAGGTGCCTCCTTGCCACAGCAGAAGGACTTTCCGCCCAAGGTAATTTCCGTTTTCCGGGTGAGTGGGTTTGCATTCTGGCTACACTAATGCAATAGTTCCATGTATGAGTAATTTTAGAGTTCTACTCAGCAATTCTAACTCCACTGATAAAGCCTTCTTGTGGACGAAACAGTATGTTTACCTTTACCAAAACTGCATTGCCATATGACAGTAAATTGTGACAAACATGGAAAAATGTATTACTACTGAAGATGCTATAAACAAACACAGGCTCTGCTCATGGCCATGAGAGCTTTCAGTAATCACATATTACATAGTTTAAGTATAATTTTCTGATGGTGCAATAGCCCCGAGCAGTTTTTTTTTGTTTGCTGTTTTTAAGACATGAAGCATTACCCAGAAAGTACACTGCCTGTACGCCTGATGTTATAGGAACAGGAAGGCTATTAATTCCCCTCTTTCTCTGAATGCATTTCTCATTTATCTTGCTGGGGTTTCAACAGAGATGAGAGGAGGTGACTCTCATGGTTAATCTCATGACTTGGCTTTAAGGCCTGCTCTTTGGAGCACCCATTTGTCACTAGTTCCTGCTTAAACACCCTCCATAATTTAGATACCAGGGGTGAGAGTGGGAGATGGTGCTATCAAATCTTTCTCCAAGCAAAAATATTTAAAATCTCAAGTTTCAGCAAAGGGCCCAAGGATTCTCTCTAACTTATCTGCTCTCTTCTGTTGGTGACTGTGGGGTTGGATGTTACTTGCTTCCCTTACTTTAACTCTTTGAAAGTATCTTTACTCAAATAAATTTTGTCTTTAGTAAAAAAAAAATATTCTTATATCTTAACTGTCCGTGGGAGGTACTGTTCTCCTTTCTTTTTCTTCGTACCCACCCCCAACCGAATGCCGTTTGGGGTTGATGACAGCGTTTGACTAGGCACTCTATTTCCCCTCTCTGCCTAATGCAAACCCCCCTCCTGCCTTCCATTCATTGGATGGAAACTGCTATGTCAGAGGCCAAATATTTTCCCTTTCTGTCTACTGTAGCTGGCACACGAAACTTACCATTCTATGCATAAATATTTCTTCTTTTCCATTTTAAATAATTTTTAATATAAACACACTTCATCTAAACTAGCACAGTGCCAAGCACATAGAAAGCAACAAATACATATTAAACTAAATATTCTCAGTCATGAATCTGACTCTCATGTATAAAGCTTGGCGTGATGTTGCCAGCTGTGACTAGATGAGAAAGATGTGATATGGGAATGATATATAAAGAGTCAAGGGAACATGCAGGTGCTGCAATCAATGTGCAATTTATCAGCAGCTGAATCACTTTCCTACTGGATAGAGACCTATTTTATCCAGAAACTGGTCTCTACAGGCTCTGACTAAGGCAATTGAAAGAAATGTACATTTAAGATAACATCTCCCAACAGATTTTAGGGTCAATTCTATGGCATGACCTTACCTAAGCATCTAGAAAATAATTCAGGCACAGAAATAACTACTCACCTCTAGAAGTGGATAAAAATATATCCTGGACATGTAGAAGAGAGCAGTAATTTCATTCATTTTATCATGAGTATATTTCTATGGACCATAACTGGCCAGTAAAACATTTTTACTGATTGACTCTAGAACTCATTTACATGGTTGTTTGCAAGTAATTACAACAGCGAATGACATTATTTCTAAAGGTCCAAGCCCTGATATAATTCACAGTGTCAAAATCCTACTTCAATTGATAGGCTGTGTTAGAAAAAAAAATCCAAAAAAAATTTTTTTTTAAAGATTTTATTTATTTATTTGACACAGAGAGAGAGATTACAAGTAGGCAGAGAGGCAGGCAGAGAGACAGGGAGAAGAGGAAGCAGGCTCCCTGCTGAGCAGAGAGCCCGATGCGGGCCTCGATCCCAGGACGCTGAGATCATGACCTGAGCCGAAGGCAGAGGCTTTAACCCACTGAGCCACCCAGGCGCCCCCAAATTTTTTTTTAACCCAGAATGTTGGAGGTATGGAATAAAAGTGGCTGCAGTCACTCAAGTTCGAATTTCTGAAATGCCTAGGGAACTTCACAAAACCTCAGAGCCTCGATTCCTAAATCAAAAGAAGGTTTACACACACGAGCTTCCATTGTATACTGGTTGAGCTTTCCTCTTACCATTCTTCCCAACTCAGTAGGACCTTCCTACACTCACCAGATGTGCCAGATGGCTAAGGATTACAGGGTTTGCCCCCATGCCTTTCCATCCTTCTGCCCTTAAGCATGGAGATTTCTGCCTCCATTATTTTTTAACTTTTTATTTTGAAATAATTGCAGTCATAAAAAATAGCAAAAAAAAAATTACAAAGAATGCCTCAATACCCTTCACCCAGATTCTCCAAATACTGATAGTTACCAAAATTTCTTTGTTGTTCTCTCTCTATATATATATATCCATATATATATATACACATACACACATACACATATAAACAAATGTATGTATGCTTACTGTATAGAGAGATATGTTTTCATGAACATCTGAAACTAAATTATTAGACACGCTTTTCCCTTTATTTCTAAATAGTTCAAGTTGCGTTTTTCTAAAAATAAGGACATTCTGTTATATAACCATAGTAAAAGTTACCGAAATCAAGAAATTACCATTGATACTATACTATCCTCTAATCTACAATATTTACGCAAATTTACTGTTTTTCCCACTAAGGTCCTTTACAGCAAAAAGGAAAAAATCCAGTCCATATCTCTTTAGAGTCCTTTAATCTTTCATGAACTCAACAGTTTTGGTAAGTACTGGTTAGTTATTTTGTAGGATACCCCTTAATTTGCATCTGCTTGATGTTTCCTCGTGATTTGATTTCAATTATGCATTTTGGGTAGGGAAACCACAGAAGCGATGTCATGTTCTTCTCAGTACATCAAATCGGGAGGCACATGATTTGTATTTGCTTCATTACTGGTGTTATTATCTTTGATTATTAGTTTAGGTGTTGTCTGCCAGGTTTTCTCCACTGTAATGTTGCTGGTTTTTCCTTGGAATTAATAAAGAATTTATGGGAGGGTACTTTGAGAATATTTAAATATCCAGCTTCTCATCAAATTTTCATCTTTAGCATCCATTGATGATTCCTTTCTGCTGTTTAAGTTTTTTCTTGTATCACAGTATTTTCTCAAGGTAAACTGATAATAGCCTTCTTTTCTTAGATAAAACATTTTGGAATGGTTAGGGCAACTCTACAGAAATGCAATTTCTCCTGTATTAACTTTATTCATCAGAATACATCATCATTGTAGCTATATTCATCATCATTGTAGCAGATAATTATTAAACCGGTCCCATAATTTAGCAAAACTGTTTAAGGATCCATTGACTAAAATGCACTAACAGAAATTACTTAAAAAGACATGAATTTGATGAATCTCCAAATGGACTTCCAGGGAAGAGGTGACAGTGAGAAAGTGAGCCGGTGGCAGGCTAATGCTGCTTTTATTTAAATTCATAATAACAAAGGCAGACCTGAATTATCTTGGCATGTTTAAATTAAGACACACATCCCCTCCAGGAAAACAGTGAGTGAGGGAGTGAGGCTTTCAATTTGAAATTAAATATTGATGACTAATTACTTTCCACACCCTTTTCTCCTGAATTTGCTAGAGTGACTGTTTCTTTGTTTTACAAATGTTTATTTGAATCATAGAGCTTTCTGTTTTATTCAACTCTGGGGATGTAAAATTCACAGGTGGCAGAGAAGAGTCATAGAAAAAGTAATGGAACTCCTACTGGGCAGAAAATATTAAGTTATTCAGCCAAAGCAGAAATACATTAATTCAGTTTTCTCAAGACTACCTGAAAACTCTACGTGGCCGTATTTTCTCTGAGGTTTCCAGTGGGATGTGGTTTTAAGCCTTCAGTAAGCAAGAGAATATATCACCTCCATGACTACAATGGAAGCTCTTTAATGATGGGCACAAAGCACCACACACCTGGAGAGCACTAGCCTTCAATCTTGGCTGTACAGCGTAATCACCTGGCTCCCATTCTGAGATTCTGATATTATTGGTCTGGGATGTGGCTGGCATTCAGAGCTTTCAAAACTCTCCAAGATGATTCAAATGGGCAGCCAAGGTTAGGAAGCACTGCTATAGAGCCTTTTTATTTTTACCATAAGTTTCAAGAAACAAAATTCAGACCTTACTTATGGAGATTTCTGTGACTCGCTCTACTTTGAAGATCCCCCTACTAAGATATCTCTACACGTATGAGTGGACACAAAAAAACAAAAACAACTTATCTAAGTTGTTTTGTACAGTAGGGGTTGCTAAAAAATTTCAGAGACTAATTGGGCCAAAGATATATGCCTTATGTTTCATCTTAGAGAATAATGAATTACAAATACCTCATTTTTCCCACTTAAGTTTCACTGTGCATGTCACAGCATTGTTTCCCCTTCACATTTGTTCTCATCACTGTGATGCTTTCTGTTCTTGGCAGCTGACTGAGTTGGTCTTAGGATAGTTTTTACATTATCATTAACTGAGTACCTACCTCCTAGGTACCAAATGCTTTACATAAAACTTCTAAAAACATATTTTAAACAGAAAATTATCAGCTTTTAAATAGCTAGGTGAGAGCCAGGATTAGGACCCAGGTCTGGGAGGTTCCAAAATCTATCAACCGATGAAGAAACTGTGGGGACATTTCCCATCTGTTGATTAGTCCAAGCCATTTAGCCCATTATTTCCCTAGGCAATTATAATTGGTTTAGAGGTGACCATCTGTTCTAGGGTCTCCTGAAAAGAATAAGTATATTCCATTGTTAAAGGGTAGGCTGGGGGCACCCAGGTGGCTTAGTCAGTTAAGTGTCTGACTCTTGATTTTGGCTCAGCTCATGATCTCAGGGTTGTGAGATTGAGCCCCAAATTGGGCTCCACACTCTGCTTAAGATATTCTCTCCCCCTGCATGTGCTCTCCCTCTTTAAAAAAAAAAAAAAAAGGACAGGTTAATGTTCTCTCTCCTACTGAACATGAATGAGGAAGCACGGAGCCTTGATTTCCAGTGACTACCATTTTGTGACATGAGGTAAAAGAGCCTTAGTTCGAATCCAGTGTTGAGAACAACAGAAGGTTCTCAAACAGCCATCAATAGGGCCAATATTATCCATGGGCAAATAGGCAGATTCCTAAAGAAGTGATTTCAGGTGGAATGCCCCTGGAACAACTCCTTCCTGCTCATAGGTGTCTGAAATTCCCCCTACAGGAGAAGGAAACTTTTATTTAATATTTAGAATAAAGACAAAATTCAAACAGCTCAGGACAGGTAGGTAGCTCACTGACCCACGTTGAGTGTTTGACATGACAACCTCCACTGGGAGCAGGTTGAAAGGTGACTATATCAAGAGACGGATGGCAGCAAGGAAATCTAAAGGGGGTGGGAAGAGGGATGCTGGCTGATCCTAGAATTGTCACCAAGAGAGACTGTGGAATCTTCTTCAGCAATATACTTTAGTTGAGGTATTAATCATACTTGAAAAAAATGCAGGTGGCCTAAATGATTTCTCAGGGATTATTATTATTTTTTCTTGGTGTACATTTCTACCAATTTTAACACATGTATAGATTTACATAACCACCATCATCATCACCACCACACAGAATAGTTCCATCACTTCAATAAATCAACAAATACCATACTTTGGTAGTCATCCCTCCCCCCACCTATAACTCCAGGTAACCTCTGATCTGTTGTCCAGTATTTTTATTTTGCCTTTTTGAGAATATCAAATAAATGGGATAATAGAGTCATAAATTTCTGAGACTAGCTTTCTTTCCCAAGCATAATATCTTTGAGATTCATCCAAATTGCTTTATGTATCAATAGTTTGTTCCTTTTCATTGCTGAGTGGTATTTCATTGTATGACTCTACCATGGTTTGTTTTTCATTCATTAGTTGAAGGACATTTGGATGATGAAAATGGACATCCTTACCTTGTCTAGTCTTAGGGGGAATTATTCACTCTTTCACCAATGAGTATGGTATTATTAGCTGTAGGTGTTTTGAAGAACGCCCTTTAACAAATTGAAGATGTTTCCTTTTATTCTTAGTGAGCTGAGAGTTTTTACTATGAATAGATGTTCGAGTTTGTCAAATGCTTTTTCTGCAAAAATTAATACAATCATTTTTTTTCTTCTGTAGATTGTTAAGTTATGGATTACTTTCAGTTTTTTTAAAATATCGCACTAGCCTTGTATTCTAGGGACAAACTGCATTTGTTTGCTATGATTTATTGTTCTTCTTAATATATTCCTGGCTTAGATTTAGTCAATGATTGTGTTGTTGAGAATGTTGTGTCTACATTCATGAGGAATAATGGTCTATAATTTTCTTGTATTGTCTTTCCCTGGTTTCAGTATTAAGGTAATATTGATTTCATAAAATGAATTAGAAAATATTTTCTCCTCTTTCATTTTCTGGAAGAGAGTGTGCAGAATTAATGTTATTTCTTTTTAAAATATTTAATAGAATTCACCCATGAAACCATCTGGGTAGATTTCTTTTTGAGGAGGCCTTTAACTAAAAATTTATTTTTAAATTAGATACAGTACTACTCAGGTTATCTATTTCTTCATAGCTGAGTTTCGGTAGTTTATGTTTTTTGAGAAATTATTCCATTTAATCTAAGTTGTTGAATTTATATGTGAGAGTTGTTTATAGCATTTATTATCCTTTTATTTACATTTTTTAAGTTGCTTATTATCCTTTTAATGTTTACGAGGCTTGTAATGATTTCCTCTCCTTCAAACTGATAATAGTAATCTGTTTCTCCTTCCTTCCTTCTCCCCCCTTCCGTCCTTCCTTTTCTTTCCTTCCCTTTCCTTTCCTTTCTTTCTACTCTTCTTCCTTCCTTTCTTTTTTTCCAGTCTTGCTTGAGATTTATCCATTTCTAAATTTTTAAATTAAATTAAATTTAATTTTCATTGAGGTATAGTTGACACACAATGTTGTATTAGTTTCAGGTGAGGCTTATCAATTTTATTGCTGTTTCAAAAAGCAAGCTTTTGTTTCACTGATATTCTTTTTCTCTTTTCAATTTCATTAATTTCTGCACTTTATTATTTCCTTTCTTCTGCTTACTTAGTTCTAATTTTGCTCTTGTTTTCTAGTTTCCTAAGGAGAAAGTTAATTGATTTAAGACCTTTTTCCTTCTAAAATACAGTTGACTCTTGAGCAACACGGGACTAGAAATGTTGAGCTCTGTGCAGTCAAAATTTGCATATAACTTTTGACGCTCCGAGAGCTCAACTTCTAATATTCTACTATTGACTGGAAACCTTACTGATAACATAAACAGTTGATTAACACATACTGTGTATGGTATATGTATTATATACAATATTCTTACAATAAAGCTAGAGAAAAGAAAATGTTATTAAGAAAGTCATAAGAATTTACAGTACCATACTGTATTAATAAAAAAAATCCAGGTATAAGCAGAACTTGGAGTTCAAACCCATGTTGTTCAAGGGTCAGCTGTATAAGAATTTAATGGTGTAAATTTTCCTGTAAGCACTTACTTTCCGGAGTCCTCCTCATTGTGCCCTTTCCAGGCTTTATTGCTGTATTATTCAGTGGGAGAAACATGATGGAGGGTGCTTACTCAGAACCAGCTGATCTTTTTAAAATATAATTTCTCCAGAAATCTTCTGTCAAAGAAATTCTCTATTTCACAATATCAGAGCACACATAACCTTCATTATTTAAACAAGATAAAAGTGTGGAACTTTTCTGGTGATTTGCCAGAAGTAGGTGCTTAAAGCAAGTCGTTACCATGATAAAACCTTTTCATGATTAGTGCTTAGCTTTTGCATGATTTATTATTAATTATTCCTCCAAACTCTTCTGTTAGAGAGAAATATATTGTTAACTGCTCTTAAGAAGAGAAAACCAAGACCTTCACAAGAGAAGTCTTTTGGCTGGAGCCTTTACTGATCGATCCTCTAGCTCAGAGATTCTTTCCTCCATTGAGACCAATTTATTTATTTATTTTAATTATTTATTTTTTAAAGATTTTATTTATTTGACAGAGAGAGAGAGAGATCACAAGTAGGCAGAGAGGCAGACAGAGAGAGAGGAAGAAGCAGGCTCCCTGCCGAGCAGAGAGCCCGATGTGGGCCTCGATCCCAGGACCCTGAGATCATGACCTGAGCCGAAGGCAGAGGCTTTAACCCACTGAGCCACCCAGGCACCCTGTTTTTGGCCTTTTGGTTTGTCCTGCAATTTTCTGAGAACCAGTCATGATGTACAGAGAAAGAGGAGCTTCTGTAAACAGGACTTTGGTAATGTGGTGGTGAGGTGTGGGCGGAGGGCAAGTATTCCAGAGTTCTATGATCAGCTCCGGGTCTTTCAGTGAGCCTGTGCCTTCTGAACTGTGAACTTCATTAAGTGTTTTTCAGTATCTTTTCCTCCCCCTGACCCCTTAGGTAGAATAGGAGGGCTAGAGAGGGCTAGAGTTGGGCCTTTCCCCTCACTCGACTCAATGAGACTCTTAGACCCCAGCAGGTTAGGCTCTGCCTAACTAAATTTCCCGGTGGGCAGGCTTGTTAAGAACAGACTGGTACATTTCACAAAGCTTCTTTTGCCCCTTCCTCTGCCAGAAGTCCTTGAGGGGAATTTTTTTCTCCCTTATTTGTTCTGAAAATCTGGTCAAGCTCCTGGAGGTAAATCTGAGAATATTATAGGGACCCCCTATGAATGAGTGAGGAGTTTTGAACTCTCATACTTGTCCACACTGAGTGTCCAGCAATTAGTCAGTTACAGTTCAGGTTTTCCTTCCCTGGGCCCTGGCTCCTATGGTGATTTCTGCCTGGGAGCCTGTGTTCTATGATACCCTATATTCACCTGTCTCCCTAGTCTTGGGGCAGGGGTTTGCCCTGTATCCTTCCCCTTTTACAAATACAAGAAGAATTATTGATATTTCCATCTATTCAGCTTTTCACTTATTGTCTGGATGAAATGGCAACTTCTAAGCTCAGTACTTGTGATACTGGAACCTGGAAGTCCTGGCTGGAACCTCTAAAGTTTCAGTCTATGCCCCCAATTCAAATAACACAGGAGAAAAGTATGGCTTGTCTGTGGATGTTCCGAAGGCCCACCTTGCTGGCTATCCAGTCCTTTTGGCTGGGCCTGGAAATAGCAAGTGGACTCAGATGAACTGATCTTATTGCACACGTTTATTTTCCAGGGTTTAAAGGGAAAAAAGTGGGCACCTGGGTGGCTCAGTCAGTTAAGCAACGGCCTTCGGCTCAGGTCACGACCCTGGAGTCCCAGGATTGAGTCCAACATCAGGCTCCCTGCTCAGTACGGAGCCTGCTTCTCCCTCTGACCCTGCCCTCTCAAATAATTAAATAAAATTTAAAAATCTAAAAATAAGAAAATAAATAAAAAAATAAAAGGGAGGGGCGCCTGGGTGGCTCAGTCATTAAGCATCTGCCTTTGGCTTGGGTCATGGTCCTGGAGTTCGGGGATTGAGCCTGGCATGGGGCTCCCTGCTCAGTGGGAAGCCTGCTTCTCCCTCTCCCACTCCCCCTGCTTGTGTTCCCTCTCTCTCTCTTTCTGTCAAATAAATAAATAAATAAATGGGGAAAAAAATATGGGAATCAGCCAGGATTATGCTTCCAAATCCCTGAGGCTGCAGATTATCACTCTTTACTCTCCTTCGTCAATGATACAAGGATACTCCATTAGTATCTCTCAACCCCACCCTGGTATGATTTAACACTCAGTATTTAATCATCATTTCAGCATCATCCTTGCTGCTAACCTATCTTTGTAGTCATGGTCAAGTGTCTCTTTTTTAATTCATATGGAAATCAATATAAACAATGCGCATCACTCAGATGAATGTGTGACACTCGAGCCCTACCAAGAATCACCATATATTCCCTTCACAATTACAATTCTATGATTTGATCTTCATGATTATAATTATAAGAGTAGAGCTTTGGGACTTGTTTTTGAACATTTGAGCAAATTAAAATAAACCCACCAAGTGGAGAGGTTTGTTCTGCCACTGAGCAGCTTAGAGAGAATCACTGTATATGTTTTACCCCCAGAATAGCTATTTTCAAGAATTTTAACCCAGAGAAAAAAGTGAATTAAGCCCTGAAATGTTGGTAAACCTCATTTAAACATTCTTGGGTGATTTATAAGGCTCCCCTGAAATCCTCCAGCATCCTCATCATAACCATCAATCATATTTAGGAAACAGATGTGCAGAAGTGACAATCTGTAGAGAATTCTGGTTAATGGAATGTCAGCTAATCAAGAGTTCACTCTCCGGGCAGTGTTTCAGGTACCTGGAAGAACTTCTTCAAATATTGACACAGACGACAATCCCTTCATCTGAGATACATGCACACTCACTGACCCGTCTGAAACTTCCCTATCATGCCTGCACTCAACTCCTGGCAGCATCTGGACCACATTTTCACCACGTGGATCATAATTTTAGAAAAACATGATGCTTAGTAAAACATGATTATGATACAAAGAGCTGTCCACATCATGATATATGTGTAATGGGAAGACACATGAACTTACCTTTCCCAAGAAGCTCTGATTTTCTCAATGGTGCCTGCTTCCTGGACCAATTGCTCAGACAGCAACAGAGCTCATCTTTTTCTTGTCATCCAAGCATGATTTGCTGAGAGCCAGAGATATCTTGAATTTCACTTGTATCCTAAGTGATCGAAGAAAGTAGAAGAGTTTACGATCACTAGTACTCCTGCTTACCAGAACCTGTGTGTGGGGACATGATTGTGCCTTTTCATCTGCCAGAGCATTCCCTGCTTTGATGTTTTTTTAGCAGTTGATCTATTTAAGATTCATCCGGTGTTTAGGATAATAGTTCATGGGATCTGTTCAAGTCTAGAGAGAAAAAAATAACTGGAATAAACAAAATTTAATATAAGAAAGGGAGGATATTCATCTCATGATAAGCTCAAAAAAAGGAATTTTTCAAGGGATATCACTGATTTTAATTAAACAGAAACATGTTCTAATGATATGATTTGTAAATTGCTAATTTGTAAAGGCAAACAGATGTGTCTAATACACACACACACACACACACACACACACACACATATATGTATGTATCTATACCCACAGTTTCTTTTCCTGTGACCCTAGGTGTTTCAATTACAGCACAAGACTATAGAGCTGAAAGGACTCTCCTAGTCCCACAGCCAGACGGCTCTTTCCTTTGTTGATGGTTTTACCTCTGCTGCCCCTCTCCTCTGTGGTTCCCCTGCTCTGGGAAAAAAAAAAAAAAAACCCCACAGGACCTAACACAGCTTCCATATCCCAGTGTCACCCTCCCTTATTTAACAATCTCATGTGAGCTCATTAGTTTACTGAAACCCATGCCAAGTCAGGACAGAATGTCTGCAATCTTTAACTTAGATGTATGGAATCATTCTGGCCTCTTTCCCTAAGCCCCTCTGTCTACTCAGGGTATAAGATCAAGATATTCTGTGCTGCCGTTTCAGGTTTATTAGCCAAAATTCCTCAGTGCAGGTTTTGATGATCAGTTTTACAGATTTAGAAACTTTAAAAAAAACTTCGACCTCAGGGGGGCGCCTGGGGGGCTCAGTTGGTTAAGCCTCTGCCTTCTGCACTGGTCATGATTCTGGAGTCCCGAATGGAGCCCTACGTGGATCCCCATGTGAGCCCCACATCAATCCTCACATGAACCCCACATCGGGCTCCTTGTTCAGCAGGGTGCCTGCCTCTCCCTCTCCCTCTGCCCCTCTGTTCCTGCTCTCTCTCAAATAAATACATAAAATCTTCAAAAAAAATTTTTTTGACCTCAGGGTGTCCAAAAGAGAGACTCACCTAAGTGACACTAACAATAGCTAGATCTATAGGCTAGATCACCTACATATTAATTTTTAGGGGAATTTAGATGCAGCTAAAGGAGCCATGTCAGATAACCAATAATTGACAATCCCTCAATTAAGGGCTAGTCCTACTGAGGAAATGTTGAGATGAAACAGGAGGTTGTTGAACGATATGGCATCAGAACAATCCATATTAGATGTTCCTGAGGCCGTGTTTTTCAGTCAGGAGTGATATTAGCCCCGAGGGGATATTTGGTAATGTCTGGAGATGGTTTGAAAGGTCACAGTGGGGACGGGGTACGCTGGCATCCAGTGAACAAAGGGCAGAGATGGTGGGGAACATCGCGTGACGCACAGGACAGCCCCCACAACAAAGACTTGTCTACCCCAGAGCATGAACAGTGCTGAGGCGAAGACACCTGCTTTAAGAGGTGGTTCAACTCAAGTCTTAAACTTCTGTCATGTGTCTCTTTGGCATATAGACCACACACAACAAAGCATAACCAAAAAACTACTCAATAAATCAAATTAAATGATTAACTTCCCTATAGGACCAACAAAATGCCAGCAATCAAATGTCCTAGTTGTTTCCCAGAGCAAACAGTGAGTGCTTTCTGGCACATGTGTTTCTTGCCTTGAGTAAGAGGTGACAGGATCATTCAAGAATACTGTATGTACTTCCTTTCAGGTAACATTTGTAAAAGACGAGAGTAAGATTTGATGAAAATCTTCAGGTTCTGATCAAGCCATAAAAGGGGAAAAAGCATACACCCCAAGCAGGATGAATGTATAGAAAACTGTCCAAAATCAATGACAAATCATTATTGTTAAATAGCTCACGAAGCTTTCGGAGTTAGAGAGGTAAGTTTTCTCTTAAAGAGGGTTCTGCTACAGTCAGGGAATGCAAGCTTCTCATGAAAGCTTTTGTATTGGGGTGAGGAGAGGAGGGACTGGGGTGGAGGCCGGGGCCTGGGTGGTCATGGCTGTAGGTGGGAGGCAGCTGGTGAGCCAGGGAAGAACAGGAGGCTTTGGGGACGTGAGGCGTGGAGGAGGTGGAGACGACACGGCCCTTGGATGGGATTACTGTGGGCCTATCTCCATCTTTCCTGAACAGTGGTCTATCCGCTGTACTTTCAGGCCCGTTACAAGAGTCAAGCACGTTGATCCCAGCTGATCCAATCCTACAAACAGCACTCGCTCCTAGCTCCATACCCGGAGCTGGCAGAGCCCAAGGAGACGCACAAAGAAGTGAGGGTCAGCCCGAGGTAGGCAATGCTGACACAGGGGCAGTGGGAGGTCTGGGAGCAGGTGGGCGCAGAGCTGGAGGTGCTAGAGGAGACCTCTGACCCCCTCATAAAATGAGGAATTCAGGTGAGATCACAGACAAGGTTCTTTCCAACTCTGAAAGTGTCTGGTTTTATCATTCATTTCTATTATCTATTATAAATCAGCTAGTGCCTACAGAAAGAGCTGCTGAAGGCTGGAAATTCCAACTCCTCTCTCCTTGGCTGTATTCCCGGGTCCCTGGTACACAGAAGCGGTCCCAACATACTCTGTATTGTATGACTCTTTGCTCCTGGCCAACGTGATGGATGATCCCGGAGGGCACTTGGCCTAAAAAAGTAAAAAGAAGAGTTTTTCTTTCCAGGAACATTAAGCTGGGAACAGAGAGACACCCAGCCTGGGGTCAGAGGAATGGAGTCATGTTCCCAGTGGGACTCTGGAGAGGAGACCTCTGAATGCGGTTGCTATGTGTGAGTCCCAGAGCTGCCCTTCTGGAACCCTGGTAGCTCACATGTGTTGCTAATTCTTTGATATTCCAGTTTTATTCCACTAAGTCCCACCTTTCACTTACACTAATCAGAGTCTTGCTGCTGGTTGCTACCACGGGATTTAAACGGGTACTTTCATGAATCAAAGCCTCATCAGAGAGAAGTCCAGACATAGGAAGGGCCCCAGTCTGAGGGATTTTACAACCCATGGGGGAGAGAAGACATGCACACCAATAACCATCACACAAGGCTAAAGGACAGAGTGGGATCACAGAGGCACAGTACATTGACTGCAGTGACTAAGGAAGGCGTCGCATAAAGGGGCACTGGAGCTGGGCCTTGAAGGATGGGTAGGAATTTGGCAGGAGAGGTGGGGGAGGGAAACTCAAAAGCAGAGTATACTGCAAACAAAGGCACTGGGATGCAGACAAGGGGAGGCAGAAGTGGGATTTGGCTGCAGCATGGGAGGGGACTGGATAAAGGTCAGACAGTGGCTTAGGACAAGATGCTTTCCCAGCAAGATTCTTTGTGGCCCCTCTAATAATACAGACTTTGAATAAAAGCATAGCTTCATATATTAACTGATGTTTTTTGTTCAAAGGATTTTTTTCCTTTTTTTTAAACTTAAAGGAGGCGAGAAGGACACATTGAAAAGTACTAAACATTGGCAAAAGAGGACAGAAAAGACACACAAAAAAGGAAAGACATCTAGTGCTCACAGATCAAAAGACTTCATATTGTTAATATGTCAAATCTAACCAAGGCAATCTACAGTTTCGGTGCAATCCCTATCAAAATTCCCATTGTCATTTTTATGGAAAATTTTTAAAAAACAATAGAATTCCCATGGAACTACAGTGTTTCCTCTACTTCTTGACCTTCCTCCATTCAATCATCTAGACATTCCACACTATTCCCTCAGGTTAGGGATGAGATCACAGAAAGCAGAGAAAACAGCTGTCAATTCTTGGGTTGCGAGTTTCCAAATACCAACATTCAAGAAAGGATGGTAGTTAAGATGGAAAACAGAAACACTGCAGAGAGACACACCTAAAGGGAACTCGTGCAATAAATACCATTTTAATCCCAATAAAAAATAAAGAGGCACCATGTCAAGGACTGAGGACCAGCTGTGGGTTGCTGCTAATCCAGGCAGCTTCCTTCCAGACCACTTGAAAAAGTCCTTCTCTTGAATCACAAATGGAGCCAGAGTATCTGTCACCATCAAGGAGTAGCTCAGAGCTGCAGGATTTCCAGGAAACGCATTCCTGAGCATTACAACCTGACCAGCCTTTAGACAAACCCCATTTCTCTGATTTCCTCTTGCTCACAGTATCTCTTGCTCTCCTCAATCTTCGGGCCCTTCAACACCAGTGACCCTTGGGCCCCCACCTTCAACTGGGCTTCACTCTTGACCCAACCTAGAGATGTCCCCGGCAACTTTTCTTCCAAAGCCAATGCCCACACCTCCGGAACCCACAGGTGCCTGTTCTTGTGGCTGCCCTCATTCTCGGTGCCTCCCATCCATTCTCCCCCCGCAGCCCTGCTGGTGAGCTGAACGTGGACATAGGAGCCACCCAGGTGCGTGCTCTCTCTCTCTCAAATAAATAAATAAATCTTTAAAAAAATTTGCCTCTAACATAGAAGTTGACACATCACTCAATCCTAATTAGCCATAAAAACTCCCAACCTGTCCAGGAACAGAAAAGACAATCCCCTGTGACAGTCAAAACTTGTGGATTTACATCTAGACTCCACTACTTACAAGCCCTGTGTAGCCCGAAACATGTCATTTAACCTCTCTGTGCCTTAATATCTCAAATGAAAAATGAGGGTAGGAATAGTACCTACCCAATGGGTTGGTTTGTGGATTCAATGACTTAAGTGCGAAGCACTTAGTACAACACTGGGCACATACTTGTCTCCCAAACATTGCCACCTGTTGCTACATGGGCAAAGTCTTTGCCATCCAACCTATGGCTAAGACACTTATTGTAAACCTGACCTTATAAACAGATATGCAAGGCTAATATAAGAACAGGAATGTCAAAGCTGTAAAGGAACCTTCAAAGGATTTTAAAGGAATCTCTTAAAAGAATCAGGAAAGTAGAGGCAAGGCAGTAATTCTCAACGGGAGGCCATTTTGTCACCAGGAGACATTGAGCAGTGTCTGGAGACATTTTTGGTTGTCATAACTCGGGAAATGTTATTGGAATCCACTGAGGAGGCCAGGGATGCTGCTGAACACCCTACAGTACACAGGACAGCGCCTCACAACAAAGAATTATCTGGACAAAATGTCCATCATGCCAACTTAACAGAAGAGGATTCCACTCTGAACCTGAGATCCCGGAACTCCCAGGCCAGAGGCGCTTGAGCCTTCTGATCAGCCTGACTCCCCTAGTTGACAAAAGCCAAATATGCAGCTGGCGGTGCTCATGGAGCACGGTGTACCCTCTCCCCATGTTCCAGCCCCGGAGGCAGCTCCAACCTCAGCAACACGCCGCTTCCATCAGCGTCCTCTGGGGTAATACGTTTTAAAATGTTTACAAAGTAACTGGGAAGGGCAAAAAATCATAGAACATTTGCGAAAACATCCGCTCATGTCCATTTGTTCTTGGAATTCATAACCAGCATTAGAGCCACAAAGAACAGGGCTGGTGTTCCAGGTACCAGTACACAACCAGGGACATTAAGCACCTGCTTCACGGCTACAGTGTGGTGCTTTATGTGTTGTCCTTGCCAAGGTCACATGCTGTCATCATTACTTTGTTAGATACTGTGGTGTGGGTGTTGCCCCCTAAAAGCGGTAGTAGCACCATTTCATGTCCTAAAAATCCTCTTGTTAATATGCACTTAATGCCCACTCCACTTAAGGCATAGCAGAGCTTTTCCCCCTCAGTTGATCCTTATTAGGTTTTACATTTCCAACAGGAACTCTCATATTAATTATTGTTAAGCCAAACCTATTCACCTGAAAGCCATCCACTGATTTATTCATCTTTCATTCATCGATTCATTCCTGTTCACTGAGCCCCCAGGACAGGGAGTCGTATTGCCATGTCCCAGGACATATGTTTGACAGGTCTTGTGCTTAAGGTTACAAAAATGAAAACACCTCACAATCTAGTTAGCAGAGATGTAATTATTTCAAAAACTGTTGCATACCCTATGACTTGGTGATTCCAACTTTCAGGAGCAAGAGAAATGCTCATATGAATGCAAACATACAGGCAAAAAAAGTTTAGTGTAGCATTGTTCATTGGGCTAGAAGTTGGAAACAACCCAAATGTCAATCAATAGAATAGTTGCTAAATAAAATGTAGCCTAAGCACACCATGGAATTTGATGCAGTAGTTAACAGGAAGGATCTACTTCTACATGTTACAACACAGATAGATCTCTAAGACAGAGAGTCTTAGAAGTTCCGAGGAATACATATCAAACTCAAGAGCAGTGGTTACCTCTGGCCACATGGGAGGGGAGGGAATGTGGATTAGGAGTGGTGGTCAAAGAAGACTTTAATTTTATTGGAAATAGTTTCTTTTGGGTGGCGCACTCAGTTAAGCATCTGCCTTCAGCTCAGGTCATGATCCCAGGGTCCTGGGAGCCCCATGCTGGCCTCCCTGCTCAGCGGGGAGTCTGCTTCTCCCTCTGTTGCTGCCCCTATTTGTGCTCTCTCCCTCTCTCTGTCAAATAAGTAAGTAAAATTCTTAAAAAAAAAAAAAGGAAATAGTATCTTTCTAGAAAAGAATCAAATGTGCTACTTATACATCTGCATATAAAACTAAATTTAAAAAAAACCCACAAACCGTTGTAACTGTAAGGCAAAGTGGTAGTATAAGAAGTGAAGGCTCTGCTCTGCTTGGTTGCATCTAGAAAGACCTCTGAGGAAAAGAAACATGTGAACTGAGTCTTTAAAAGCCTTGTTGTAGCCTGATGGGCTGAGATGGAGGTGTGGGAATTATTACATACAGGGGACAGCAAAGATGCAGAGATAAAGCCCCCTTGCAACATTTCCACATGACTAACCCATTCAGTGGAGAGGAGTGGACTGACCCTGAAGGAGGCAGACACAATGGGACTTGAGACTCCTGGAAAATGAATGCTTTCGGATATCTTACAGAGGAGTTCTGAATTTTCTTCCATAAGCAATGAAAAGCTTACAAATGAGGGACGACATGACCAGATGTTGAATTTAGAAATATCAATCAAGTAAGTGATTTTTCTCCCCAGAGGCTGCAGAGGACAGATGTGCCCATTATCTCAGCCATCTTACAGCATCCCATCAAACCATCACACTGGTTTTCCTTCTACTGCCTCGCACATATGGACCCACAAGAATTATTTGTATAAAGATTTTCAAGCATAAAGAAAAGTGCAAAGTATAATAACAAACATATGCACAACTCCGAGATTTTAATTATTTTTTAATAATAATACACCATACGTATGGAAGAGGGCACAAATCTTAGAAGTTTGATGCCTATTTACAAAGCAAACACCCCTAATTAACGAGAATAGAAATCAAGAGAGAAAACAATACTAGCATTCCAGGTGTGTCTCTCCTGACCTCTTCCAGAAAATACACTCCTGAAAGGTAACCACTATGCTGACTTCATCTGGAATTGATTTTTTAGTATAATGTGAAGAATCAAGGTTTCCTTCCCTTTTTTTCACGCTATCAAATTAGTCTGGCTTTGTCTATTGACAAGGACATTGTTTTCTCCTCTGTGTGGCAATGTTGGTAATTTTTAAAACACCTTTCTGAATTTAACTACTATTTTATCTGGAAATTTTTCATATATTCCTTATAGTTATATTAGGTCTATAATTTTCTTTCCTTGTCATAGTTTTATTAACCTTATGAAATTGGTCAGGTAACTATTTCTTCTTTTTAATTTCTCAGATACGTGGTTGACCCTTGTATAACACAGGTTTGAATTGTGCAGGTCCATTTATACACGGATTTTTTTTTATATAATTACAGTACAGTACTGTAAATGTATTTTCTCTTTATGATTTTCTTAACATTTTTCTCTAGCTTACATTATTGTAAAAATATGTAGTATATAACTCATATACAAAATACGTGTCAATCAACTGTTACCAGTCAGGCCTCTTCTCACCAGTAGGCTATTCATTATTAAGTTTGGGAGGAGTCAAAAGTTATTCTCAGGTTGTCAACTGCATGAGGGATTGGGGCCCTAACCTACCCCCAAGTTGTTCAAGGACCAATCACTTTGTACAGTTGCTTTGTGGTTTGGTCAAATTCATTTCTAAATTTATCTTGAGTATTTGGGAAGGAGCAAGGGGAGATTTTGACTGATTAGGTTTTCTCCATGGTATTTGGTTAATTCAGGTGTCCATTCTTTTTTTCTTAAGATAATTTTGGTTATTTTGAAATTTTTAGAAAATTCGCCATTTCGGGGATGCCTGCATGGCTCAGCCAGTTAACCGTCATGATCTCAGGGTCCTAGGGTCAAGCCCTGCATTGGGCTCCTTGCTCAGCAGGGAGCCTGCTTCTTCCTCTGCCTGCTGCTCCCCCTTCTTGTACTCTCTCTCTCTAATGAATAAATAAATAAAATCTTAGAAGAAAAAAGAAATTTACCATGTCATCTACATTTTCATATTTATTGGCATAGAGTTGATCATAGTATTTTCTCATAATTACAAAAAAGACTACTATATTTGTCCTATGTTTTAAAAAAGCAAATATAATTTTTATTTATTTTTTTTAAAGATTTATTTAAGTATTTTAGAGAGAGAGAGAGAGAGAGAGACAGCCAGCAGGGGAAGGGCAGAGGAAGAGGGAGAGAACCTCAAGCAAACTCCCTGCTGAGCAGGGAGCCCAACACAGGGCTCAATCCCCCACCCTAAGATCATGACCTGAGCCGAAACCAAGAGTCAGATGCTTAGCTGACTGAGCCATTCAGGTGCCCCCCCACCCCACCAAAAAGCAAATATACTTTTTAAATTGAAGGAAAATTTACATAGAATGAGATGCATTATCTTAAGTGCAGAATGCATTCATTTTTGATAAATGTACACACACATATAACTACCATCTCAACCCAGAAAATTTCCTGTGCTCCACTTGCAATAAATCTGTGCCCCCTTATAGGCATCACTGTTTGTGTATAACTACAGTAACCTAGAACAGATGCTGACTACCCTTGAACTTCATATAAATGGAATGACAGTATGTATGCACAGTTTGAACAGTATGCCCTCTTTTGTTTCTTGCTTCTTTGGTTCAACATAATGTCTTTGCAATTTATCCACATTGCTGTTTGTATCCGTAGTTACTTCTGAGTAGTATTCTGTTGTTTGAATACACCACGATTTTTGTCTGTCTACTGTCCTGTTAATGGCTATTTAGATTGTTTTTTGGGGGGGGCGTTTTGAATAATGTTACCATAAACATTTTTGCACAGGCCTTTTTCATTTATCTTGGTTAAATAGCCAGAATTTAATTACTGGGTTATAAGGATATTATACTGGTAAGTGATAAAACCAGGATTGACTAGATCTGTCTGCTTCCAAATCCCCATTACCTCCAGATTAATTTGATCTCTGGTCCTTGCTCTGTCACTAACTAGCTGTGGGATTAGGAATAATTTGCTTCTTTGGGTCTCAGTTTCTTCATTTGTAAAATGAGTGGGTTAGACTAGATGATCTTCGAGTTCTTTTCTTCTTCTAATATTTCAGGGTGTGTTAGGGCAGATTTAATTGTCACTGTTCCTGAACCATTCCTTGGGACCACCAGGGCTCTCTTCTGGCCTTCAGGAAGGTTTCCCAGCACTGTTAGGGAGTGATTGGAAACCTGTATCTCACCTCGGGCACCTGTAGCTATTCCATGAGCCAATCTCTGCCCAACTTCTTGACTCCTCTTCTTTGCTGCTTCAAACCTTAATAGACTTTAGATACTAAAATTATTACAAATGCAAAATACCTGCATGTAGTCTTTATAAAGAAGGTAATCATCCCCACTTGGCCTTTTGAATGGAGAGGAAAAATGGCTCTGACTAGAAGGCTTAAACTCGGTCGCCCAGGGAAGGCACTTCCGGCCCTTCCGGTTCCTTCTCAACTCAGGGCTTGGAAGGGTGAGGAGTCCTGAAGTGGGAGCTCAACACCAAGTCCTCTGTGGAGAAAAGAGGAACTCTAAAAGATAAGACTCTTCATGAAGAAAGTTGTAGAGAAAGAGTAGTTTAAAAGTCCATGTTTTGAAACCTGATAGAGGTGATGATGGTGCAACATCGTGAATGTGCTAGAAGCCATTGGATTGTCCATTTTATAATGGTTAAAACTGGGTGGGGGGAGAACAGGGGAGTCTGCTGTAACAGTTAAATGCTGTCTGTGCAAAACAATTCAACATTCTCTATTCATTCTTCACTAAATTTATGAAGAAGAGATTAGACTTGGGCTTCTAGAGTAAAATGATCTCCAAAGTGTGAAAACCGTAAGTAAACAGCCTGGGCTCGATGCAGGGACCACTGCTGTGTTACCAGTCTGCAGTGTCCCGGGGTTTTAAAAGTGGCTCTCTCTGCGGGGAAGGGAGTGCTCAGCAAGCACATGCTGTAAATGCACTTGGAGCTGACAAGTGGCTGACAGGCAGGCCGGCTGGAGTGATTCAAAGGCTTTACCAACTCCAACTCTGACTCACAGTCCTTCCCACCGGTGAACTGTTTGGGCCTTTCATCTTACCCACAAATGCCTTCCTTGCATAGACGATATATTATCACATTAAGGAGTGGAGAAGTTTAGGTAACCATGGGGCTTTGCCATTAGATGATTGTGAGTCATATTTACCGAGAGTCAGGTGGTTTTTCTTGAGCACACTTGGGTTCTCCTCTGATGCAAGAGGATTAGAAGCCTAGGTCTGAGAACGCTGTTTCAAATAGCCGGAAGGGCAATTATTTCCAATAAGAATGGCAGTTGCTATTTGTTGCAGTTATTTTCGGTGCGAACGACCCCAAACTTGATGGGATAAAACGACAGCCACAGTTCTGTTTGGTGAAGTGTATAGAAAGGGATGGCAGAGAGGGTTTGATGCTGCTCCATGATGCCTGGGCCTCAGCTGCACACCTGACTATTGGGGGTGACTCAGTGATGGAGGGCCGGGCTCACCTGGCGGCTTCTTCACTCACATGTCCTGTGCTTGGACTGCAGACAGGAGTGCTTCCCTGTGGCTTCTCCTGGTGGCCTGGGCTTCCTCACCTTGTGGCACCCTCTACACAGTTGGGCTCCAAAAGTGAGCATCCCAGCAGAGGAGGCAGAAGCTGCGTGACCTCTTCCAATCTAGTCTCCAAAGTCACATACCTCACTTCAGCTGTGCTCTGTTAGTGATGAGCGAGTCAGATCCACCCACATTCCGGCGGAGGAGGCTTAAACGTCTTTGCCTCAATGGGAGCGTGGCAAAGCCATGCTGGAAGAGCATGTGGGATGGAAGGTGTTTCCCCAGCCACCTCCAGAGGCTGTGGCCTGCTGCACTGTTAAAATCTATAATACCATCAGGATGCCCCTTACATCTCCCCAAACTCTATTTTTCCTTCCTCCCACTCTTCTGGAACCACTTGGCTCCCTGCCGTGCTCATTATAGACAGCAACAGTGTGCAAGTTAGTTTTCTTTTTTCTACTGTCACTTATAGCTAATTCCACCTCAAAATATCCACTCTTCCATCTCCTTTCTTATTCACTGCCTTTCTCTCTGTCTCTCCTCTCCCTTTCTTTATTCCATTTATGAGTTGGGGGGAGAAACTCTCAAGTCTTAGAATGAATGATACCAATCTGCTGGGAGAAAAGACACAAATCTGGAGGAACAGGAAGTTGGATGCTTTGACATGTTCTTAGATATAAGGAGGAGCAGGGCTCAGGAGGCCTTTTTTTTTAGAATCTCTCTTAGCTTTTCTAGGTAGGCTAGTCTTTCTCAAGCACAAGGATTTAAGATAAATCAAAAACTATTTTGTCATATTGTATTTCCATTACATTACAGCTTAAATAAGCTTTCATGGTTTGGCCTGCGGATGTAGTAACTTTGCAAAGTTACTACCAGTGATGGACAAGTGAGCTTAAAAACCCACAGTCCTCATAAGCGTGTGGCCTGTGTGAGGCTCCCAAGGCCCCTGCATTAGACAAAGATTTACCACTTGCTTAGGTACCTGAATAGCTGGACTGGAGGCCAAGGGAGGAAATCCTGACAGGGAAGGAACCAGCCACACCCCACCAGGTGCTGTGCGACCAAAGTCTCTGAGCTGCCATCTGGCTCTCAGCCTCACCCCTTGGCTTCCACTCCCAGCCTCATGACACAGGTCTGCAGGGAAAGCTGAAAAGACAGATATCTCAGTGGCCCTGGACTAATGAAATTTTGCTTTTCAAGGCCCTTTCTGGAACAAACTGCAAACCCCATTAGATTTCTGTGAGTGTGTGTTCCAAATAGAGGCTAAAAAGTATAGACCTCTATTTCTTTTTTTTTTTTTTTAAGATTTTATTTATTTATTTGACAGAGAGATAGAGAGAGATCACAAGTAGGCAGAGAGACAGGCAGAGAGAGAGGAGAAAGAGGCCGATGCGGGGCTCGATCCCAGGGCCCTGGAATCATGACCTGAGCTGAAGGCAGCCACTTAACCAACTGAGCCACCCAGGCTCCCCTAGACCTCTATTTCTAAACACACACGAAGCTCTGTACCTCAACCAGGGTTCACCCAGACTCAGGAGAATGATTGATTTGGAGGAAGTTCAAAGTGTGGGATAAATCCCATGATAGGACCTTTTTTTCTCTAGCTTTATTGACATCTAACTGATATTTAACATAATATCACTGTGTAAATATAAGGTGTATAATGTGATTATTTAATATATGCATATTACAAAATGATTACACAATAATGTCAGTTAACACATCCATCAGCTCCCATAACTTTTGGGGGGGTGTGGTGAGAAGATTTAAGATTTACTCTCTTAACAACATTCAAGTGTATATTATAGTACTGTTAACTATAGTCATCATGCTGTATATTAGACCCCTAGAACTTATTCATCTTATAACTGGAAGTTTGTACCCTTTGACCAACATCTCCCTCATTTCCACCTCTCCCTCAGCCCCTAACAAGCCCATTTTACTCTTTTTTTATGACTTTGGCTTTTTCTTTTTTAAGATTATGCATATAAGTGAGACACACAGTATTTGTCTTTCTCTGTCTATTTCACTTAACATAATGCCCTTAAGGTCCATCCATGTTGTCACAGGTGTCAGGATTCCCTTTTTTATGGCCAAATAATATTCCACTGTGAGGGGGTACATATATCTGTCTCACATTTTCTTTATCCACTCATCCCATCAATGGACACTTGGGTTGCTTCCATGTCTTGACTATTGTGAATACTGCTGCAGTGAACACAAGGGTGCAGAGGTCTCTTCAATATAGTGACTTTATTTCTTTCAGATACATACCCAGAAGTGGGATTGCAGGATCATAGGGTAGTTCTATTTTTTAACTTTTTGAGGAACCGCCATACTGTTTTCCAGAGTGGCTGTACCAATTTACATTCTGCCAACAGTGCACTAGGGTTCCCTTTCCTCTACACAATGATAGGATCTTGCAAGTACTTACTAAACTAAACCTTCCGGTTATTGGACCTAACCTAAAGACCACCAACACTCTGACAGGATTACCTGTTGTGCAAATGTGACATAGCTATTGTGAAATTATAGAAAAAGAAAACAATTGATAATAGCAGATTGCCACTCACACACAAAATGATCTCCAATTTGCCAATGAAACAAAAGCATGGAATCATAGGGTTTATTTTTTCAAGATTGCACAGAATCTTGAACTTAGGGGTACAAGGAAAAACAGAGCAATATAGCTTTGCGCAGTGGCAGTATCGTAGCCAATGAGGTTTATCCAAGGCACGATGATTGCTAATTGAAAAACAGAGCAATATGAAAATCCCCTGTAGTAGAGTCCCCACTTGAAGGCCATCTCTTATCATCAAGTAAGTGCCTGCACACCAAAGAAGTAGCCATTCGGTATCGAGAAGACAAGAATTAGGGCCTCAGTATTTCTCATATTCCTCATATTGCGTAGTGTAATCAGTGATCGATCTTGTCGGCACAAGTAAAGCGTGCACTTTCCGTCATTCCATAGGTGCCCACTCGTCAGAGTCCCCCTTAACTTGCAGTGAAGTCCGAAAACAGTCTCCTATGGAGATCACTTTAAATACCGCACTATTCCCAGTAGCTCTCTATTAAGGGCCCATTTGTACTGGGTGATAATCTTCTACTTGGAAAGCAACAGACACAACTTCCATTTATTTTTAAAGAAAAAAATATGTCAGCCCTAACAGGTTTGGAGTCTCCTGCTGGGATGTTAGGTTACTGAATTATTCTCCTCCAAGCTTTATTTGTAGACCCATCAATTGAGAAATTAGAGAAATAAGGGCACAGACGCCTATGTAATCAAACTGCCCATTTCACCGTCCTTTCCGAAGCCGTTTCCAAGGATGTGAATTGGCTGGAGAGTTTCTCAGTGCCGCTGCACTGCTCCCACCCTGAAACTGTCAGGGGGCATTCTTTCTTTCTTTTTTTTTTTAAGCAGACTTAGCACTTTGAAGAGTTAAGTACAAATCTAAGGAATATTTCTGTTTGGTGTGCCTCTGGGCGCGTTGGATGCTAATGGCCCCTTCCTGCCATTAAGTGATAAAAACTTCCTATTGGATTTTCTGGTTTGCCCAGGGCTG
Source organism: Ailurus styani (assembly GCA_002007465.1). Taxonomy (NCBI): domain Eukaryota; kingdom Metazoa; phylum Chordata; class Mammalia; order Carnivora; family Ailuridae; genus Ailurus; species Ailurus styani. The sequence continues at coordinate 186,748 of LNAC01000369.1, read as the reverse complement.
AGGGGAGAGGCCTTCCTAAAAACAGTCACCAGATTGTGCCTTTGTTTTCCATAAGCCATTAATTTCCTCGCTGTTTTGCTTTGTAAGGAAACTATTTGATTTCTGCGTCTGCAGCTCTCCCAGCCCGGTGCCTGCCATTCGTCACCCCCAACCGTCCTGTGCTTCTGCAGACGCACTGCCCTTCTGATGAGAGTTCTGGGACAAACGGCCACCCCCGTCCTTGGCTTCTCTGTGTCTTTATCAACCCTGACTCATTCCTCTTGGTGTTTGTTCCTTTTCTCCTGACTTTTATTTCTAAGGAAGAAAACACATACACGCTTTCCTTCGGCCGGGATGGGTGGGATATATAGAGATAAACGACAAAGAGGAAGAGAGAAACTGTGTTTTGCGCAGTCTTGAAGCAAGCAGCCAAGATGACCGACAACCATCCTTTTAATATTTTGTATTTTGACAGGTGACAGCAACTGTTTATTTGTCGCAGATCTTCTGAGATAGCCTCAGTTTCAAACTGTCTTCCCTGTGGCTGTCTCCTCAGATACAAGATTCACAAATGAGAAAGGAAAAAACAAAACAAAACTCCTTTGTTGATGAATATATCCTGATTTTTAAGTTCAAAATATATAAGATGAGCATCTGAATGAGCACAAATAAAGGTTAGTGTTAAAATTAAATAACAGAGTCAAATCTAACATATTAAATGTTTTACCTGCGTATGTGTGCACACACGAGCCAATCATTTCGTGTCACGGTAGAAGCAAATAATAAGCAGGTCCATAAATAAGTATAATTAGACACACTGTCAAATTAAAAAAAAAAAAAGGACAAGCTATGGAACCAAACAGACCTGGGACGGAATCCTGTCTGTCACTTAGGATCAAACTCCCACCTCACATGCCTGCGCCTCAGCTGCCACATCTAAAAGGACAGTGTGACATTTGCCGGCCAGGGTAGCTGTTAGGATGGAAGGAGCTGAGTTGTAAAGTCCCGAGCATAGCACCTGGCAGATAGAATTGCTTTTTTAAAGAAGGCATACTCTTCATAAGAGTAATATAGCTGTTACAGTTAAAACAAGACTTTCTGGAGGGGGCTGGAAGGAGAGAGGTGAGTGAGGAAGGAGAACGTCTTTCCTGTCTCCCTTGAGAGAGAGGAGTTGGGGAAGTAACTTCTTCCTTCACCAGGGCTTGTCTTAAACCAAACAGACCTACATTCCAGCCTCTGCCTACACATAGAAGCTGACTGCTCAGGAGTGGATGGACTGGGCACTGGAGTGGCCCTAGGTCACTCCCTGGATGTCCCTTGTCTGAGAAGCCACGTCACCTGTGTCCCCCTGGAATATAGATCCAGCTCTAGAGTGTCTCAGAGAAGCGCCAGCTGTTTCCTGTCCTGACCTCACCTTCATGTCTGGGGCAGGGCAGTGAGCCTGCCAAGTCCACCTTCCTTGTCCTCATCCCAGGGCCCCAAAGGCCGAGTGAGAAGCAACCTGCTACCCCAAACCACCTCATCCACAGCTACTTGAAAATCTCATGTCCAGATTTGTTTCCAGATTCCAGATTTTCAGATTTGCCTGAGCAAACTGGGAATCCTCATGGTCAATCACTCTTCAGAGTGGATTCCAAAGGAGAGTTTTGAGCTGCTGTAAGTAGGAATGGATGCCTCTCAAAACTCAAGTGCATTAGCCTTGCCTGGTGGGGATGCCTGGGTGGCTCAGTGGATCGAGCATCCATCTAACTCTTGGTTTTGGCTCAGATCATGATCTCAAATTCATGAGATGAAGCCCTGGTGTGGGCTCCAAGCTCAGCAGGTAGTCTGCTTCTCTCCCTCTCCTTCTACTCTCCCCTTCCCTGCCCTTGCATATACCTCTCTCTCTCAAAGATAAGTAAATAAACCTTTAAAAATGCAGATTCCTAGACCCTTTGCCTAGTTGTTCTGATTCAGCAGATGTCTCAGTAACCTAAAAGTTAGAATGAGTTTTCAGTTTATTGACTATTTGTTGTTTACTCTATGCCAAGTCCCACTGCTAAGTGCTTCACACACATGATCCACTCTTGTTCACCCTCAGTCCTGCAAGGCAGTCATCACCAATACCCTCCATACAGTTTGGAAATTGACATTTGGAAAAGTCGAGAAACCTGATTCCAGTCACGGGCTGGCCAACCTCTGTGGGTGAATAACCCCGAAGCTCCGTAGCCCCCTTGTCCTGGGTCACCAGCTCTCATGCCCACCCACTTCCAACTGGCTCCCCAAACCTCTGCACAAATGGAGCTGAATTTGTTTTGGATTTGGACTGAACAAGTGCGTGGTTCTAACCTTCTTTTACGAAATAAACCACAAAACCTTAAACAGCAGTTCCTAACCTTCTTTTCGAAGAATCCAGGCTAGGTCCCACCTTCCTTGTAAAAAAACCATTACTAGTCATAAAAGATCCACTTCCCCAGTGTTCTTTCCACCCTGCAGTGAAAGAGTTATTGCAAAGTTGCAGAGTTCTTTCCACTTATCTCTTGTCTCTGAAATCAAGACGCCGTAGACCATGACTTCTGTAATCCACCAGATTTTCTTTCTCTATTTCCAGAGCAGTAATATCCTGTCTATATGCTTTTTCATCTTAGTCTATGGAATGAGGCTTTGAAGTGTTTGGCTTTATTATTATTCTGACATTTCTATTGTTTTTCTATATAATAAGAAACAAGTAACCAGAGGCTCATACACTACATTTTGATTGCTACAATTTCCCAAGGATAGTATCATTATGCTTTCAGATGGCACTCCAAAAAAGTATATATTATTTTATCAGTTATTCTACTTAGCATGGGCTTCGGGTATCAGAATTAAGCCCAAAGACAGAAAATCCTTTGTTAATTTCACTCGCAACAAAAATGTGTATCCATTTGGTATAACTTAACAGGGAGGACTCTTAGCCCTGAGAAGGAATTTCTGTTTTCAATTACAAAGACCAGGGAGAGGATAAGGGTAATTTTGAGGTGCAATTAAGAGAAACTTTCAGATGTTTTGTCTTGTAAAACTCAGGAACCTAATGATGACATGTGTAAATGACAGGTTACTCCTTCCCATATCTGGAGGCTGTGTCTGTACTTTAAAAAATATTAAATTGGGATGCAGTTGATGCCCAATCCCCAGAACTCTGGGAAACAGCATATAGGGACTCATCCTAACCAGACATGCTTGTTTTGTTGGGCAACAGGCTGAAGCATTGTTCTGGAATCTCTTTCTCAGCGTTAATAAAAGCCAGAATGGCTTCTTTTTTTTTTTTTTTTTAAGATTTATTTATTTATTTATTTCACAGCGGGAGAGAGATCACAAGGAGGCAGAGAGGCAGGCAGAGAGAGAGAGAGGGGGGGGAAGCAGGCTCCCTGCCAAGCAGAGAGCCCGATGCGGGCCTCGATCCCAGGACCCTGAGATCATGACCTGGGCCGAAAGCAGAGGCTTTAACCCACTGAGCCACCCAGGCGCCCGCCAGAATGGCTTCTAACGTTCTTTGCAACAAATCATGTGCTGTCCCCTAAGCCACTACATGATTGAACTGAACATTGAATGTACCAGGTGAGGGCGGAGGGGGCTGAGTGGTCTCAGATTAGGGCTGAGCCTCTAACTCTGCTCACCTCGCTGGTGTTCTGGTATGGGGCTCCCTCTGCCCAAAGGTGCCATCTGCCACCAAGCACAAAGCTGCATGCTCCACCACCCTGGTAGAACCCAGGTAACCTCAGGTTCATCTTATCCTCTCTTTTCTGCTTATGCCACGTAATACATGGGTCTGTTATTACTAACAATAGAGAGAATTAGGAACAGGAAATATGTCAGGAAATTAAGGCATGGACCATGTGGAGCTAGCTTCCTGTAGATGGTATTATTCAGTTTTAATTTATGTAGTTGATATTTTGGGCATTCACAAATAAATACTAAACAGTCTTTATAAAGTAGAAATAATTCCTCATGGTTTAAAAATTGAATTCCAAACCTCTAACAAGCTAAATAAAAAAATGAATGGAGGGGTATCTCAGGGGAAGGGAAAAGCAGAATTTTTTGTTTTAGTTACATTAAAAAGTTACATTAAATTTAAGAGAGAGGCAACGGTAATTGACAAGGGAAAATGCAGTGATTCGAAAGACGGTGCTTAGCTTGTCAGTGCCACAGAGGAACCAAATAGATTCAAGGGGAGAGTGCTATAAAAAGGAAACTAGAAGCTGCACTAAAAAGACTCCAATACATTTGTATAAAAGCATCATAAACTCAAACCACTTGGGTACACAGATGGATTCATACATCCATCCATGCCTTTGGAGGTTCTGTCTCTAGGAACCACAGTGATTTTGCTCTTTCTCTTGCCTGGGAACATCTGGCAATGTTGGGAAACATCTTTGGTTGTCATGACTAGGCATTGAGTGGACAGAGGTTAGAGATGCTGCTAAATGTCCTACAGTGTACAGTACAACCCCTCCCCTCCGCAGGACAAAGATTAGATTCAAAATGTCAATAGTGCTGAGGTCATCAGAAACCCTGCTCCTTAGGACTGCATTCAACCCTGAGCAACAGAAATTGTGCTGCAGTGACTTAAATAATTAAGAGGTTTCTTTATCTCACCCAGTACGTAGTATAGAGGTTGCCAAGCAAAGGCTTGTGCTGCAGCTCTGTGATGTCATCAAGGACCCAGGACCTTCAGAGGCAGTTGTAGAAGATGTCACTTTAGCTGGGCACAGCTAAATTTGCTTAATTTGCCCAAAAGCAAATTAAGCTTGCCAGTAAGAAAGCAGTGTCCTAATAAATATTGTATGGGCACATAGCAGGTTGGCCACAGATAAGCTTTTCCTTTTTCATGATGCCTCTTGCACTAGCCTGTCTTAATTCCCGGCAAGACTCTACCCAGTCACTTTCTACCCAAATTAAACTCTTCCATGGAGCCTTTCATGCTGTTCCCAGGCAGTGTGGCTTCCTCTGAACCAGAAGCTTCAGTCTCTGCACAAGGAGAACCTCAGGTCCAGAAAGGGATCCCAAAGGGAGAGAAATGGAGCTTTCTGCAGAGGAACATTGCTCAGGGAGTTGGACATGTTTCCTTGCAGACAAATGAAAACATTTCAGTAAGAAGCCATGGATATTTGAGAGCAGGGCAAAGAGATGCCAATGGGGAAAATGAAATTAGAGATCTTTTTTTTTTTAATTTAACAAGGTTAATGATTTAAAGTAAAATCAACAGCAAATTCAAAAGTATAGGATGAGAATTTTATAAAGGTTTCCAAAAACCACTATATAACAAACAGTGGGTGGGAAAGAGAACATAAAAGGTAGACCCAAACAGCTTGCTTATTATTATACACTATTCATAATGATAAGGGTGACAAAAATAACAATCATCAGGCAGTCTTTGAGTCACTCTTGAGTCCTTGGAGCCCAACACAAAGAAGGCTTCTGAGGTCTCATCTTAATCTAAGGGTTTGGGGGAGTGACATGATATAATCGATAATTAGTAAAAATCTTCCCTAGATCTGGAAGGAGAAATGGTTTTGGATGATTCTTCCTCTCTATAATCCTGTCCATACATAGGCTGACCACAGAGACACTGGTTCTGAGGAGAGCTGGGTAAAAGGAGGAACGAATAATGCAACTGAAAAATATTCTCACTGTGACCTGTGTGGACATATTCTGAAATTGCCGAAGAGAGTCCCAAGAGAGGTTTTCCTGCCAGCTCAGAGAAATTTTACGAGATTTATGTCAAGTTTTCTTTACCTCATGCTTGCACTGATCACTTGTACATTTGTTCATAGTTTCCAGGGGCAGCTGCTGCTTCCAAAAGACCTCCTAATCTTAAAGGGGCTCATTATGCTAATCCAATTATATAGTCATCTACATTGGAAGCATTTTGGTCAATCTGAAAATGAAATTTTGGCAGTCACAAAAAAACAAACAAACACATCCACACACAAAAACACAACTTCTGCTAAGCAATTTCTAAAAGACTGCTTAGTACAGAATAGATCAGAATTTATAGAGCTTTTAAATGGCCTCCTTAATAATTCTGTACTCTTATTTCTTTTTCCTTCATATTTCTGACCTGATTTCCCTTGAAACAATACTCGTATCTCTCAGAAGACCCTATATGACTGAGAGGTTCATATTATTGTTAAGCACTTTGGCTCTTACTGAGAATTGCACTCTGTTGGTAAGGAATGCTACTTAATTCTATGCTCTGAAGTGGTCCCTCAGATGTAGCGGGAGCTCAGTTAATCCTCATCAGTCAATTTTTGGGGCATTTGTGCAGAATGATCAAAATGGCATGGCTGTACCATTGCACATGCATTATGTGACATTAGAGTGATGCATTTTAACCTATTTTCAAACCTATTTAGAGTGTACTCATCAGCATGTTTGATATAACAGAATGTGTGTTTTGGAAGAAGCTGAGGGAGAAAAAAGAGATCTGTACGTAATGACCATAAGTGTGTCCTTGAATTGCTTTGCTATTTCAGGGGGGATGTAGGATGTACTTGAAAGGTCACTGATTAGTCCAGTTCCACATCAGTAAATCAGTATTTGGAAACAGACAGATGAAAATAATAGCCAATGGAGTTTTACCAATATAATAAAGTAAAACAGGGAAACATGGTTTATGGATTATGTTCTCCAGCAGAATACTTTCAAATCTGACAGCATGGCACATTAACAATACACCATGGACATGTTTCCCTGGTCTCTGAACAGACTTGATTTCTAGATTGGATGTTTATTCTGCATTAAAATGTAGATTGATCTGGCAAAATCCAGTACAAAATTGTGTTGAATAAGCAGTACAGGAAAAGATGTTATGCTGAAGACAGTGGAAATAATCTGTTGCTGTAAACATATTTTTGAAGTCAAGCATCTCTGATTTTGGGAAGACCCAATGTCAAGAGACAGTTTAATCACCCTAACTTTAGCCAGCCAAGGAGTTTGGAAAATCCAGCACACATACACATGCCCTTCATGACTGGCTTGCCGGCTGGTCTCTGTGCCCTGCTGCTCCTACCTTTCTGCTCTTTTTCCATCTTGCACCCAACTGACATGAATCTAAGCTCTTCAGTTTTATTACTTGGCAGACACCATGGTTACCTACCCAATGCCCATTCTACCTTGCTAAAGAAATTCAGGGGAACCTCAGTTTAACCCACTGGTCACCTACTCCTCTCACCCAGAGGAAGAATCCTGATTGTAAGCCCAGCATGGGTAGTTCCATTCTCTTTCACTTGAGTTGGTTTAGGAATGGCATGTGACACAATTCTGGTCAGTGAAATGTGAGGTGAAGATCTTGGGGGCTCCTGAGACTATTTTCCTCACTTTTCAAAAATTCACAAGATAGCGACCTATCATCATTTTTAGAAGCATGGTAGCTGCCATCTTGGGCCCACAAGAGCTCATTTAGAAGAATGGTAGCTGCCATCTTGGGCCCACAAGAGCAGCTGCCTCTGAGAAAAAGCCAACACTGAGGTGGCAGAGCAGACGGAAGGAAAGAAACCAAATTCTTCATGAGACCATTGAAAGGCTGAATTTATTCATCCTGCCCACTGAAGGTAACCGCTATTCTGATGTAGTGAACACTGCTACCCAGATCCCTTCTTCAGGACAAAGAAACTCATTTCTTTAGCTGCCAAAAATATTCCTTCTCCAGAAGTCACCTTCTTTGGGAGGTGCCTTACTCCAAATTGACAACTATTGTAGCTCTGTAATTAATCATTATGTGTAGTTTTTCAGTTAGAGCCAGGCTTTATAGCTTGTTCTTATTCAAGAGTGTCTTAGCTGTCATTGACCCTTTGCATATTTATGTAAATTTTGATTAGCTTGTCAAGTTCCACAAAACACCACTTTTATTGCATTCTATTCCTTACTGCATCTCTAACCTTGATCTGAGATTGTTTTCCTTATGTCTGAAAAACTGCTTAATTTAAAAAAATTTTTTTTCAAAGATTTTATTTATGTATTTATTTTTCAGAGAGAGGGGGAGAAAGCACAAGCAGTGGGAGCAGCAGGCAGAGGGAGAAGTAGACTCCCCGCTGAGCAGGGAGCCCGATGCGGGACTCTATCCCAGCACCCTGTGATAATGACCTTAACCTAAGGCCGATGTTTACCACACTAAGCCCCACAGGTGACCCTGAAAAATATGCTTAATTATTTCCTTTGTTACATGTCTGCTGGTGACATATCTCTAAGTTTTGTGTGAACATATCGTCTCTGACCTTAATTCTTAACAGATATTTTTTCCTGGGTATATTTTGCTAGGATTGTCATCACAATGAAAACACCAATTCAATATTTTCTTGATTCTATTCCTTCTGCTGAGATGTCAGCTATATAATTGTTGCTCCTTTGCAGATAACATCTTTTTTTTTTTTCTGGTTGGATTTAAGACTTTCTCTTTGTCTTTGGTTTTCTATTATTTTACTATGTTACTAGGTCTGCATTAAAATATGTACTATACATTTTATGATATATATGTATATGAAGAAACACATCAATACAAGATCAAGATCTTGATCAAAGTTCATTGTGTATTGATGTATTTCTTGATTTACAGAAAACTCTTACCTAGTATCTCTTTAGAGATTGTTTATGCTCAATTCTTTCTATCCTCTCCTTTGAGACTCCAGTTACATATATGTTAGCTATTCTCATCTTAATTTCTATGATGCTAATTTCTCTTGCTTTTTTCATTCTTTTCCCCTCCTGCACTTTGTTCTGGATATTTTCTTCTGACTATATTCTATTGTAATAGTTTTCTCTTCAGTTATGTATAATCTGCTAAGCTTGTTCATTGAGTTTTTCATTTTAATTATCTTTTGAGTTCTAGATTTCTATTTAGTTGTTTTTTGAATCTATGTTACTTTTTTAATAGTTCCCAGGTCTTCAACTTGACTTTATCTCCTTAAACAGATAAGTACATTATTTTTAAAGTTTGTGTTTGATAATTCCAATATCTGGAGCTGTTGTTCTGTTTCCATTATCTGTTGTTTGTGCTTATTTTCATTTTATCTTATTTTCTCTAATGGTGTTTCAGACATTCCAATTGAAAAACTGAGAAATTATTTGAAGCCTAGGAAAATTGTATCTTCTTTTAATGAATATTTTCATTCCCGTCACCAGTCTTCAATAGGTATTAGTAACCCGTCATCTTAATCCATCCCAGGGATTAATATTTTCTAAGTCACCCAAATGCCTCAAAGATAGACTACAATTCATATGAGGACTGGTTTGTTTCCACTTCCCCCTCACTTGTAGGATACAGATCTTCAGAGCTTCAATCCAAAGGTTGCAGAGTGGGAGGAGGGAGGTATCAAGCTGACCTCCCACTTGTCATCTAGTAGGCTTTCAAACACACTGGTCAGCCTCTCGGACATCATCTCTTGAATCAGCACATGTCAGCAGGGTCAAAGCAGTCCCAAATGCTATACTCTCTTTCCTGGATTTCTGTCTTTTCCTGGATATTAGTCCTGTGATTCTAGCTCTCTAATGCTTTTAAACTGACTTAAAACACTTTTTTCCTGTTTGTCTAGTTGTCCTCAGTGGGATATTATGTCCAAATTAACTAGTTCATCATGACTGCAACTCTAATAAATTATTTCCATCAGCATAGAGAGAGGCCATAATATATCCCACTTAAAGAAAATTTCTCATAACCTCTTTAGCTATTCCCTTCTATTGCATATTTTTCTATTCTTTACATGAAAAATCTTCAAAAGAGTTTGTATCTTGATACTTCTAATTCCTTACATCCCATTTGTCTTGAACCCACACAAATTATGGTTTTATCTCCAACACTCCACCAAAAACCTCTCTGGTCAAAGCTCTAATGACTTCCATGTTGCCAATTCACCCTCATCTCATTCAATCTCTCTAAAGCATGTAACACACTTCACACATTTTCTTCACTTGAATTCTAGGAAATCCTTTGGTTTTCCTCCGAAATATATGACAATTTCTTCTGAGTCCTCTTGGCTGAATCATTTTCTTTGTCCTAACCTCTAAATGTTAGGATACATTAGAGCTCAATCCTTGTACTTCTCTATCTGCACTCACTCCCTAGGTGATCTCATTCTGTCCCTGGCTTTAATTCCAACTACTTCATAATGACTCATAGATAGATAGATAGATAGATAGATAGATAGATAGATAGATAGATAGATTAGATAGATGATAGATAGATCTAGCCCCAATCTTCCCCTACAACTTGCTCCTTGATACCTCCATTGGTAGGTCAAGTAGGCATCTCAAACCTAACATGTCCAAAACAAAATTATTGCTTTCCACCCTCTCCCCCCAGCTTAATCCTCCCTAGTATTTCTCATCTCAATAAAAGTCACAATCATTCAACCAGTTTTTCACTCTCCAGACCTTGGTATCACCCTTGACAACAAATATATTCTGAATTTAATCACCTCTTGCCACCTCCAAATATACCACTTTGATCTATGTGTGTTAATTAAGAGTTGCAAGTAAGGAGAAAATTCAACAGCAGTGGCTTAAATCATCAATCAGCAAACGAGGCCCCCAGGATCAAATCTGACCTGCCACCTATTTTGGTAAATAAAGTTTTATTGGAGCATAGCCATTCTCATTCTTTTACATATTGTGTATGGCTACTTTTGTGCTATCACAACAGAATTGAGTAGTTGTGATAGAAACTATCTAGCCCATCAAGCCTAAAATATTTATTATCTGGTCCTTTAGAAAAAAATTTGTTGATCCCCTTCCTTAGGGGATTATTATTAGGCTGTGTAAAGGTCACCCAGAGAATGGATCGGTTCAGTGCCGCCATGAGGTCATAATAGATAAAGGCTCTATCTAGTTTTCTGTTTTATCTTTCTTGGTGTATTTCCTCATGGTCACAAACGGACTACTGCATCTCCAGGTATCATATTCACATTCCAGGTAGGAAGAAGAGAAGAGCATAAAAAGAAAAGTGGTGGGGTGAATCAATGTCAACCATGTGCGTGACCCTTCTTATCAAGAAAGCAGGGCTTTCCCCAAAGCCTTCTCAGTAGACTACCATTTCTATTTCATTGGCCAGAACCATGTTACATTGTCACCTTGTGCTACACAGGCAGCTAGGAAATAAAGCATATGGCTTTCTAGCTCCTCTAGTGGACAAAGGAAAGAAAGAAGAATGAAAAAGAGTTCTGAGTGTCATGAAACCATTGTTGTTTCTCTCTTGGATTACCAACCAGGTCTCCCTTTTTACACCCTTACCCTTTATAGCCTATTAACCATACTAAAATCAAGGCTGATCTTTCTCAAAAGAAAATCACATAACATCACTGCTCTACTCAAAAACCTCCAACTTAAATCAACACTTAAAATCCAAACTGTTTCAGGATCTGGCCCTGGCTACTCTCCAGAGTTCTTCCTCCCTCTCTTTGATTCATTCTTACCCAGCCACACTGGCTTCCCTGCTGTTTTCAACACATAAATAGTCCTACCTTGAGGCTTCTGCTTGACACAGCTTGCTCCCAGATCTTTGCGTGGCTTGCTTCCTCTCACTTTGTTCTGGTGTCTGATCAAATGTCACCTCCTCAGAGAGAGCTTCCCTGTCATATAAAACAGCCCCTGTTAACACCTTCTTCTCCTTACCTGCTTTATTTTTGGTCTCAGCGCTTATTAGTACCTACCATTATCATTTATGTTTATTTGCTTAGTTGAATGTAGAATATGAGACATGGACTTTTTGTTTCATTGCTGTATTCTCAGAACTCAGAAGTGAGTCTTGGCACTAAGTAGGGTTAATGCTTGATAAATGAATGAGTAAATTCCTATCATTACCAGCTTATTTCTTTTCCAAAATCTTATTCTTTCTGGTTTCACAAGGACACAGTATGATTTGAGAGTCTGGAGCCTTATCTTGTTCCCACTTTTCTCTGGGTAACCCTGAGGATGTCAATCAATTTCTCAGTCTCAGTTCAATCATCTAAAAACCAATGGTGGGGAGTTGTTGCTCTCTAAGGCGGTTCTAGTCTCCCCAATTCTGTGTCCTTAGCAAAAGGACCCTCACCCATTCAGAGACTGGGGTGGGCAGGAAGGTTCCTTGCTGTTTTTATACACACTTCCTATGCCTAAGAAATTGGCTTCCCTCTGCACTCTCTCTCGCTCTCTCATTCTTTCTCCCTCTCTCATTCTTTTGAGGCTTGTCACTTTCACAAAGATTTATTATATGGAGTGGAAGCAAGATAATGAATCCTTGTTCTTTCAGTGAACCTTTCATTTACCCTTCAATAAAAACAGCCAGAGCCATGATAGGCTATAAGCACTGGGCATAGTCACTCATTCTTTCACATTGGAACTTTTGTTGCTGCTTTGTGTCTTGGACTATTTTGCAGTCTCTCCCTGTTTTTATATCCTACGTGTTAGCTGCACCTGAATTTTCTGACTTATCTATACACCACTATGCTGTGATTCTTAGAGCAGGAAAATAGGAAAACCACTGAAATGCAGCAAATCCAGACCGTAGGACCTCTGGAGATAACTGAAGAGGGAGAGATTTCAAGGGGCTGTCTCTGACTGTCACTTGCCCTGAGGGGAACAGGACCAGAGCAAGAGACAGACAGCATGGCCAGTCTGCCCTATTAAGGATAGCAGAGTTCCCACAGGAACACTGAGGTCCAAGCTGCCAGAAGAGAAAGAGGGAACTGCTCATTTGGGGGAACCAGGGCACTGTCCCTGGCTCCTCTTGTGTCAAACTTCTGAAAACCAGTATTACCATGAGTGACCAGTTAAAATTGACTCAGATCAAAAGGGCAGGTGGCAAATTCTCCATATCTTTGGCTCATATTATTGATGGTTGATGGATGGATTAGGGGAGATGATTCCTTGGAGAGCCCTCACCCTCAGCAACTGGACAGAGTATCTCTTTCTTTTCAAAGTGTAAACAGGAGTCATATTATCTGCCATGATGTAATATGTCACAGGATGATTTTTCAACCATAAGTGGGGCAGAGATCAGCAAGACTCATAAGATTTGTTGTCATGTTAGAAATGACTTGAAAACCTCTAAAGTCATATACTTGTGACTCAGTTTATCTAGGCATATTTTAAAAGGCACAAATATTTACAGTGTAGTCTATTTAAAATACACTTGGTGGTCCACTGTTTTATTTCCTTCTACCCTTCCTCCCTTCCTTCCTCCTGCCCTCCCTCCTTTCCTTCTTCCTTTAATATTCACTAATCACTGTCTTCAACAATTTCTGAAAACTTGCAATGAAATCTAATGCACCCTGACTCTGTTGAATTTAAGATCAGCTCTGACAATGCCACTTTTCCCATAACAAGGAATATATTCATTTAGAATAAAAGAAGATTATCTATTCTCAGTCATATAAGTCATACATTGTTACCTAAGAACAAGATATTCTCCTTGGTTTAAGTCTGCCTTATAGTAAATACTTCCTCTGTATTGAGGGATATTCATCAGCCATTGTCTTGCTACTTCCAGGTCAAAATTAATGTTTGTGTGCTCATGGAATTCTTCATCCTGGTGGTATTTTCCAGTATGTGATTAGCAAACAGAGTCTATGCATGTCCAGGTCAGGTATCTTATATTCTCCATTCTATAAAGCACTAAGAGTCAGTTCACAGAATTTTTAAAGCTGAAAGGAACCCTGGAGCCATGACCCATCATTCTATGGATGATTAATAAGTGTTAAGTGACTTATTCAAGGTCACCAGCCAGTGAGTGGTTAAATTAGGACTTTTTTTATCTTTCCACCCAGTTTTCTGGCATTTTTATACCCATTGCCTTTGAATTTGACACATAAGAAATAGTTTTTAAAAGTCTGGATGGATATGAATGTGACATTAAAAATACTATCTTAAATGTTTGGTGGGGGGCAGGGGGTGGGGGGTGGAGATCCATTGTTTAATGCATTTGAATTCTCATTTAGGAGGAGGTTTTATTCAAAACCACCCATCAATAATCTGTTCTTCTAAGGACATTCTACCCTTCTCTGGGTGACATGAATTGTTTCTAGTAGTTAAAATAACCAAAAATAGTCACCAGAGAATCAAGGTACTTATTCACATTAAAGTTGTCAAGGACTTAAATTTCTAAAATGTATATTTAAAAGACAAAGTTCTTTTTATGTAATTTTATTATTTATAAATACATACCAGCTATTCAATTTCTGTAAATATTCTAGAGTTATCTGTAAATCTTATAGCTGAGAAGAAGGAAAATAATATGTCTTAGAAATGGATCATGAATATAGCCTCAAAAATCTACAGATATCCCTCCCCCAGAAGACCAAGAGAAACAAACAAACAAACCATCCAGTCAAAGTCAAGTTCAAGACGGCTAAGCGTTGCGGAACCCCAGAACTACGGAAAAGCAACGGAGACAATTCACGGCTTTTTCCCCATGATTCTTCAGTCGTTCAAAGTTCATTGATTTTTTTTTCTCTTTGAAATTTTTTCTTACTTTTTTCTTTTAAAATTTTTCCCTTTTCCTATTTTAACGTTCTTAACTCTTATATCGTATCAACACTTTTTATTCTCTTTTTT